>CANXYC011303653.1:0-15292 GCA_948193065.1 Aleurites moluccanus
ATAGAAGTGTTTTACATATGACTGTGAGAACTGTGGAGTTGAGGTTACAAGGATAGTGAAAATTTTAGGAGTATAATTTTTATGCAGGTTGTGTAATATGACAAATATATCATGGGATTAGATTGAAAATACAAGGAAAACTGTAACAAAATTTTTGTAAGAGTAATCATTATCAAATAGAATATAAAAATAAATGAATGGTTTCAAGTATGAATGATTGTAATTGGCATATTAATAGTTTTTACGGATATCTAGTGACTTTAGATTTACCCGTACTCTAGAATTGTCACGTTGATTTATCCATGTTTCAAAAGTGGGATGTGATATATAATAAAGATATTTTTCTTTTTTTTTTTACTAATTTATTGCATGAAAATTTACAACTCTATTTTTAAAATTAATAAAATAGTATTTGCTTTAAAAATATAAAATTCATAATAAATTTCATTTCTTACCATAAGGTTTTTAAGTTAAAGTTAAATATTAATAAGAGGTAAAAAAAGAAAAATGGAGTAAAAATAATACAATTAATAAAAATGTAATCTTTTTAGGACGACTATAATATATATAAAAATTTGAGTTAAATAGTTAAAAAACATTAATTAACTTGTTTAAAATTTTTGTTATATATCAAATAACTTTAAAATAAAGTCAACTCATTAATTTTTTTTATGTTATTTTGTTTTTGTAAAATTTAATTAAAATTTATATAAATCAATATATTTAATATTTATTAAATTAATTTATATACGATAAATTTAACTCATATATTTTTATTTATATTAATATATATTTAAAATTTAATAAATAAAAATAACAATTTGTTTTGTGAAAAGCCCGAACATGAAATCGTTGTTTTAGCTAAAATAAACAGCTTTGCAAGTGGATTTTTGTTTCACTTCTTCTGAATTACCTCTTCTTTTTTGTTTGACCATTCTGCCCCTCCAAGAGTCTATTAGATGGTCTACCGTCGTCAAATTAATAATGCTGCATTCTTTTTTTTCTTTTTTTTCTTTTTTATATAAATAATATGATATTATAATTATATTTATTTGAACATAAAATATAAATATATATGTGAAATTACATCTAAGTGACTAATTACATGTAATTTTTTTTAAAAAAAGTAATTATATGATTTAATATAATTGAGCTAAACTTATGATACCAAATAAATTTTGTTCCACCTAAATAAAGTATATGATTTATTAGGTCTAAGTTACCTTTGTAATTTGATGATAACAATCATCTAGTTATTTTTATTTTTTTCTTAATTTAATGAAAAATATTTTCGAGTTAATTTATATAATTACAAAATTAAGTCTATATAAAAAGTTATCATGAAGCAAATATGATATCAAAAAATCAAAGGAATCAATATAGGCCAATTTCATTAGTAATAAGCTCAATTGGTTCATAAATATCAATTAATATCTCATATGATCAATAATCATGTATAAGAGGCATTAAAACATAAGCTACATGCCATAAAATTCAAATTTAAATATAGTATAAAGAATGTCAAAATGATACATTTACGCTGACAAAACTAATAATAATTTGGAAGTTTAAGAAAATATAAAGGGTCATTTCGTCAAACACATAATATACAACACTTTAGAACCAATTTGATAAGGTTATGGGGTTTATTCAATAAAGTTAATATTTTTCAAATCAAATCAACAATGTTGACAATAGAAATAGTACATCAAATTAAATAATCAATCAAAAAATCCAATCAAATTATGATTCAAAATCAAGAAAAATTCAAGGAAATTCTAAAGAGGGTGATTCGACCACTTCTTCATTTTCATCAAATCGAGTATAATAATTGAAGAAAAGGGTTTAGGCAAGTATAATAATATATATAAAGCTCACCAAAAAAATTGGTTTGATCAAAATCACTTCGGAAAACATATTTGTTCAAAATAAGTAAAAATATTTTTCCTTGTTTTCCTTGATTTCCTTGATTTTTAAATCAAATTTTTCACACAATTTAGGTTTTAATGGATATAATTAAGAATAATTTAGTATTAGATTAAATTATGAAATTTATATGGATAAATTGAAATTTGACATAATAGATTTAGAATTAGGTTTTCATCAATTTCATTCCTATTTACATATATTATTAATGTTAAATATAAAGATACATTTTCAACTCCACCTATAAATTTAAAAATTATCTATTTAGTGTTGATTTCAACAATTAAACCTTAATTAATTAACTGAGCTTTCATTTATAATAATGAATTTAGTGAAAATGTACTTTTAAATTCAATTTGTCTATTTAATTCCGAACATAGCATTTACTTAAATTTAATCAAAATTCATGTATGATTATAAAACGACATTTATAAAAGAAATAAAGTTCTCATTATATATATATATATATATATATATATATATATATATATAATGGTGGATCCAAAATTTTTGTTGAAGGTGGAAAATGCTTAGTACCTATTTTTTATAGAATTATATAAATATATAAAAAAATCTAATTATAGAAATTCTTATATAGTGGTGGACCCAAAATTTTAGTCTAGGAAGCCAAAATACATTGTACCAATTTTTTTTAGAATTATATATAAATATAAAAAATTTCTACCTATAAAAATTCTTAGAGCTACAAAGATAAATTTAAAAGTTTATGGAAAAAATATTATAAAATAAAAATTTTAATAAAATTAATTTTTTTTTATAGAGTTAGAGGGTTATTTACAATAATTTTAAGAGTTAGAAAAATAAAAATAAAAATAAAAAAGGGTGAATATGAAAAATATAAAACTTTAGGGTGTAAATATAGAAAAAATAAAAATCTTAGGTGTAATTTAAAAAAAAAATTATGGGGCTAGGGGTTGTGTGTCCGCCAGTATATACAGTGTATACATGAAATAATTAGCTAATTACAGTATTTAAATTTCACTAAATTACTCATTACATCATTAATTGTTAATAATCGACATGATATATAATGTTCATAACGAGAATTAGGGGTGAAAGTCAAACCGATTGAATTGATTAAATTAAATAAAATCAATAAAATTAAATTGAAATTAATGATTTTATAATTTATTTTATTTGATTTGATTTTAAAAAAATAGAGTAAATCAAAAGTTTAATTTAGTTTGCGGTTTGAGATTTTTCTCCGGTTTCAAACTAAATTAAATTGAAATTATATATATATATTATTTTTTACCATGATTATAATTAAATATATTTGATTTTATTTTATATACAACCACATATTTTTTTAAATCTTAAAATTTTAAAAATTATTATCCATGAAAATTAACTAAAAATAAATAAAAAATAATCTAATTCTTAAAAAAAATATAAGTTTTGGATAGCTCTAATTAATGAAATAGATAAGTTTTGAATGATACAATATTAAATTATTTTTGAAATTTTTTTATTACCGATACTTTATCGATGTTTTTTTTAAAAATTTATAATAAAATAATGACGATTTATATATAAAAAAAAATTGATTTAAAACCGAAAAACTAAAGATATTTAAACCAAACTAATCGAATTAAAATAGATAATTTGACTATAATAATGATTTGGTTTAGTTTAAAAATTTTTAAATAAAAAATATTAATTTAATTTGATAATAATTATTCAAACCGATTAAATCAAATCGATATCACTCCTATGTGAAAGTTTGGGTGTAAATTTTTTTTATATATTTATATATTTTTAAAATTGTATTACATCAAATTCTAAATTTTAAATTTTTTATTTTATGTCATATATTTTTTTAAAATATATACATTTAACTTCTTCAAATTTTTAAAATTTTATTTATTATACATATATTTTATAATTTTTTTCTTAAAACAGATATATATAGAGATTATCTTAAATTTTATAAGATTTTATTTATTATTAATATATTATTATTATTATTATTATATATATATATATAAAAAAAATTTAAAATAATAATATAAAAATTTTAAAATTTTTTATATTAACCATGTTCATGCCTATTTTTAACGCTCTAACAGCAATTATAATACCCCATAGAATCAATTAATTTCTTTTAGAAATATATGATTCATCCAATAATTTTTACAACATAAGAAAGCATCCCGTGACTAATGACACTATTTTATGATAGGTTTTGATAAGGTCTGGCAAGCACAAGTGGCTGACACAAAAATGATTATGTGTTCTATCACCCCATGCTCTTCATACAATAATTACTTCTATGTTATAAAATTTATATTTCATTTATATAATAATATATACACACGCGTGCTACATATTTTTAATAATTAATTTTTTTATTTTTTACAATCCGAAATATTATTTAACAATAAATATATATATATATTTAGATAATAAAATTAAAATTGATTCTTCCTCAAACCTAAAAAAAAATAAATATTATTTTTAATGATATTAATAATTATTTTTTAATTATTATCTTAATTTAATGATAAAATAAAATTATACGTCAAATATGAATTTTCTTAATGTTAAATTTGTTCTCTTCAATGTTTAAAAATAATTATATATATATATATATATATATATATATATATATATATATATATATATATATTTGCATGTGCAACCGAATGATGATCTTTGTATTAATAATCTAAAGTCTAAAATTAATTATTTTTCCTTTGTAATTTTTAATAGTAAAAATTGAAATCATTTATTTGGATTGAAAATATTTAAAATTTATAAATTTAATAAAATTTATAAAATTAAAAATTAAAAATTAATAAAATTAATAAATTTTATTATTTGATAAAAAAATAAAATTATTGGATTTATTGTTATATTTCCTTATATTCATGTAGTTGGTTTACTAATTCCAACGACATAAATTATTAAACCACAACAACATGAATTGAACCAACTTTCATATATAAATTATATCCGTGTTATTGATTTTATTTCATTTCTTTGTTTTACCCAATGACATGGGTTTTATTTAAGTGATCCATGTTATTAAATTAAATCCACGATGTTGATTTATAATAATTTTTATAATTAAGATAGAAAATAATTTTAAAATAATAAAATAAATTATAAAATTATGATAAAATATAAACGAAATTTTTTACCAAATCTCATTTGGAAGATTTCAAAATCTTATTTTTTAATAGAATTTAACATAGAAAGATTTAGAGTTTTATTTCAAATATTTTTTATATTAAATAATAAATTTATATAAAATTTATAAATTTTATATATTTTCTCATCCAAATTTTTGCATGTACCAAACAAGGTGGAGTGCATTTCAAGGAGCTCATACGCATCTTGCTGTGTCAAATGAATATGAATGACAACTTTAATGGATATTGAACAAAATAATATATATAATTTCATTTGAAAAATTAATTATATTTTTATGCTTGGTATGGTCGAAAGAAGCTCATTTTATTATATGAATATAATCTAATAAAATTCAAAATACTCCACTCAACTTTTATTAGGGTCGATTATATAATTTTTTTTCATTTTAAATTATTTTGAATAATATCATCTAATATTTATAAAGTCTTTAATTTTTATTGTATCATTCTCTTCCACATTAATTTAAATATATTATTTTTTTATTATTTTTTTTATCATGATGTGCGGAATTTTTATGAATGAAAATTCTCTAGACCCCGTTTTAAATATCGAAATCAATATAATTTTTAATTATTTGTAAATTTTTAATAGACTAATTAAAAATTCAAGAACCTAATAAATAAATAAAAGGCTCTAATTTTTTTATTGAATTCAATACCATTATAATTTTTCATTAACTTTTTATTAATTTTAAAAAATAAATATAATTTTATTCAAATGGATATAATTATTAAAATCGAGATAAATAAATAATTATATTTTCAAATAATTGAGTATAATTATAATTATTAAAAAATAGTTTTATTTTCGTACAAAACTTTAAGGTATTATAACCCATTAGACCAAATAAAATATTTGTTATTAATTGTATAAGTGTGAGAGAGTTTGAGTGGCTCCTAAGCCTCCTATGTTATAAAAAGAAATAATTAATTAATCATCCAAATTAATTACTCGTGAGCAGTAATTACTTAACCCACGCAAATCAAGTGTTCTATCCACTAACTCATTGCCTCTATAAAAACTATTTCAGATCTAATTCGCTGAATTCGGGTTTGTAAAAATATAAGAACTCGGATTCGGACTCTAGTTTAAAGAATGATTCAAAATTTATAGGAATTTCCTTCTACCATTCATGTCACTTGGATTCAAATCTCCAGTTTGAGAAGATGTTCAAGTTGAACTCAACCTTTACCCAAACATGATTCTCTTCAAACCGAGTGAATTCAAATTCAACCTCAAATTTATTTCTGATTGGATTTAGATGAAATTCCCTTAATTCTGAAAATGTAATCAAATGGAGTCGAATTATGTTTGGATATAATTTTTAAAATTTATTTTGGTGAATAAAAAAATTATTAGTTGGCAATATCATTTTTATCAAAATCTATTTTCTCAAAAATTTAAAAAATCTCAATTGAAAGCTAAATCTTATTTTTGGAGATTAAAATTTATTAATGGGTTATCAAGTCAAACAATAAAATCACTTAAAAATACTATGCATGATTTTGGGTGATTAATGGATTTTGGATTTTCAAATTAAGAATCTAAGGATTTTGGATTCTCAAATTAAAAATCTAAATACCAATTGGTCAGTTCAGTTCAAATCGAATCAATTTTTTTAAAAATTAAATAAATTAAATCATAATTTTTAAAAACCAAATCAAACTTAACTAAAAATTTATCAGATCAAATTGAACCGAATCAATTGATTCGATTATTCAATTATTTTGATTTTTTAAATAAAATAATATAAAATTATTAAAAAGTATATTTTTAATATATATATATATATATTTCGGTAGGTTCTATTATTTCGATTTTTTAAAAAACCAAATCGAACCAAACCAACCCAAAATTTCAAAAAAATTAACTAAATTATAAATCAAACTGAATTGAACCAACTAAATTAAATTCGATTCAATTTAATTTTTGATTTTCTCAGTTTTTCTCACCCCTACCCACAAGGTTGAATTTGAATTTGTTTTGATAAGAAAACTCACTATTCGAAACTCAATTTTAACTCAAAATTAAATTTGATGATAAAATACATTCAAAATATTTGAAATGGATTAGTATAAAATGTCATAAAAAATTAATTAATTAATTAATTAATATCAGAATAAAATTTAAATAAACTTAAACTAAATATTAAATTAATTAATTACTATATATAACATAAAAATATATTTAAAATTAAATAAAACTACAATATTTGATAGGTTACTCAAATTCGACTCGGATTTATCGCTTACTTAAATACTATTCAATTAAAATATGGTTCAATAAATAAATAAATAAAAAAAGGTAAAATATTATTTAATCTTTAAAATTTAGCGAAATTAACACTTAAATTTTTATATTTTCAGAAAGTAACTATTAAATTTTTTATGTTTGTTTTCGTCACAATAATTGATCATTTCGTCAGTTATTTTTTTCAAATTTTTTATTAAAAAAATTAAAAATTAAATAAAAAATAAGTTAAAATAAATTATTTTTCTAAAATACCCTCGTTCTCTACCTTTATATTTTTTCTTCATTTTTTTTATTTTCCTTCATTTTCTTCCATTTTTTTTTATTTTTTTTTGTAAAAAATTCATATTCATATATTTTTTTTATATTGTGATTTTTTTTTTCTTGTTTAATTAATAAATTAATTAATTGTGTAAATTTTGAGTTTGTTAAAATTAAAGGGAGTAAAATTTGTGTGTGAGTATTGTGATTAGTAAAAAATATATGGAAAAATGAAAGTTTGATTGTAAAGAAAATTGAAGAAAATTTGAGTTGAATTTTAATCTAATGGTATGAAAAAGAAAATTTGATGAAAAATTATGAGTATTTTTATTTTTTTAATAATATTTAATAATTAAATAAATAGAAAAATTAATTATTATGATAAAATTAAATATTAAAAATAATTACTTTAACTATAAAAATTTAAATATTAATTTCATTACACCTAATGGCTATAGTATTTTACCCGTAAAAAAATCAAATATGAAACATCAAATCTATTCCTTCTCTCTCGCTCTTAAAAATAAAAAAAAAAACACCCAAATCCTTCTCTTCTTTCTCGCAGACCAAACACCTAAAGCCTCCCTCTCTTTATCTTTCTCCTTCTTTCTATATCTATACACATATACGTATACACACAAAATACAGATATATTTCTTTATTTTTTTTTGCTATTTTTTTTCTTTTTATTTCTCAAGTGTGGAATCTGGAGTTTCTAGTGAGGCATTTTCATTGATTATTTTTTGTGCAATGCAAATGAATTGAATGTATAAAAAAAATGGCGCAGTACAGACAATCAGGGAACCATTACTCAAACTGCACGTCGGATCATGTCACCATTGGGATTCGTGGGTCGCAGCAGCAGCAACATTATAAGCCGGTTCGGGTTCACCGATGGGGTCGATCCGATAAAGGCCGAACTACTGCTGGCTTTTCGATTGGCGCGGTCATTGTTGTTCTCTGTTTCGTGCTCGTTGTCACTGTTATAGCTTATTATTACATCTCCGCAGATAATAAAGGTTGGTCAATTCTTTTTTCTTTTGGTGTTTGGTTGCTCAGAAAGTGTAGGAAAAATAACTGTTAAAATATTGAAGTTAGCATTTGTTGAAGAAAATGTAGCTTAATTTATACCAGTTAACCAGCATTTTAGGTTGCTTAACTCAATTGAAATTAGGCGTGCGTTTGTTTTTTTTTTTTTTAAGTTTTCGCCTTTTTGTTAGATCGAATTTCTGTTTAATTTTTGGTTCTAATATTTTGAGATTCTCTGTTCAAATTCGTTTTTTCGAAAATCAATATTATCAAGCCTGTGATAAAAGGGAGTAGTTGAACTTGGTTTCCTATGGTGTCTAAAGTGATAAAATGCATGATAAGGAGAGTTTATAGTCTTTTTTTTTTTTTTTGCTGCAGTACTTTGTAAAATGGACTAACCAAAATGGTGGTTTGAAGCTTAGTTGAGTATACATTACATGCACATGTAGTGATAATGTCTGTATATTGGTGCAGAAATAAATGTTCATCATGTTGATGATGATGAGATAAAGAATGACTTTGATTTTCTTACAAATGTAACAGACAACTTTAGAGCCCTTGGTTTTGGCCAAGGTTCAGTGGGACATGGACGGGATTCTAGGTATTGGGATAAGGATGATAGGAGAAAGGATGGATATTATAATGAGGATGATGTAGAGCATGATAGTAAGGAAGCTCAGGATGAATCTACTGAAAAGGGGTATGATGCAATGAATATGAAAAATGGAAAGGAGAAGACTTCTCAAGGTTATCCTTTTAAGGGTTTAGATCAAAGAGGAATTGGATTGTATAATGAAGATGGACGTAAAGAATTGAAAAGATATGAAGCAGAGTATGAGGCCTCTTTAAAGAATGCTGGCAAATCAAGAAAGGAAAATGACTTAACAAATTGGGCACTTGATGATGAGAATCATGGAAAGCAGAATGATGTAGTCGATACTGATAATGAATACGATGATGGTATAGATTCCCATGATCACGTGGAGGACTATGATGATTCTGAGCATGACAGTGGGGGCCACACTGTTATAGGCTTGTCCCATGATAGAGATGGCAAAGAGTCCTCTGTAACAATCCATGATACTGAAACTAAGGAACAAAATATTGCCAGGGGCAATCAGGAAGTCTTGGAGGATATGTTAGAGAAGTCTTTGAAGCCCAAAACTTTGGGTGTTGACACTAATTATCGGCATGTCCGTTCCAGTGGCAGTCAATCTAATTCTAAATCACGGTCAGATTCTAAAAGAAAAGCTAGTAAAATGGTATGCAGACTTCTTTATTTGTAAATCTAAAATATAAAGGAAGTTTTGGCGTATTCTCTGCATCAATATCAGTTACTGCAATATCAGTTTTATGTTTGATATGAGGCGTTTATTCCCAGTGGACATTGATGTATATTGAAAGTTTAAACTAACAAATCCAAATATATGTATATATAAATATTTGATAATTTAAGTAATTGATGATGCATGCACTTTCCTATCTGTAGAATTTTGAAAACCAACATCTGGCATCTCTTCATAGAATCACTTTAACGTCATCAGCTAAAACCTTGATTGAGAAGGTGGTGCTAAATATTGTATAGAGTTTTGGAGGGGCAGAGGGCACATAATGAATACATATCTTTTATTTTTATTTTTTTTATTTTTAAGATTTCAAAGAGGCTTCTATATAATGCTATAGTGTTACCATGCCAATTAAACTGTCTTTCACACATGTTTGTGTTGATGCTCAAGAATCATTTTAAGAAGGGGGATTGATTTGTTGTATCATTTTCTCTACTCCTATATCCATGATTCCATTATTCAATGTTGGGACGGAGTATTTAACGTTTTCAGAATTTTAAGGGTTTGCTGCCTCTCTCTCCGTCTTCATGAATGGTTTTTTACATCCTTATATGTTGCTGTGTGTCTATTTCTCTTCTCTACTATGGTTATTTTGTTTTTCTTGGTGTGGAACAGATGTGCTAGGAAGGAATCCGGATTGATTCAAATAGTACAGTTATGAAATTTGGCACCTTAGGACTGAGGTCTTTTAACCAGTCGGTCTTTTTTTATAGCAGTTTTGATATAATCCTACTGATCTTTCTGTTCTTAGATCCATAAACTAATTGAAGATTAGAAATGAAAAGTCTGTTAGAAATAAAAAGACTACTGGGTTTAACCAGAAATATAAGGTATGAGATGTGTTCTATAGAAATGCTTTTTGATGTTCAGAATTAGGGTGTATGCAAGGGTATAACGTGTCAGAAAGTAAATGACCTTAATGGGAAATATCAGTGTATATGTAGTAAACATTCCACGTAAACTTGGTTGCACCCCTGTGGCTGTTTCCGATATTTTTATCTGCTGAAAAGGAAGTACTAGTATACAACCTATTTTTTTTATCCATCTTCCATCTGCTATTTTATAACTCTAAATCTTAGTGTGTCTGGACTTGGTATTTATAATATATGAATACTTCGGAGGTATTGTAATTTTTTTCTATTTTCTGAGCCAAGTTCCTCTTATGTGTTGTGTTGATGTATGGCCACCAGTGATGTAGAATAACATATTTTTTATTTAGGATAGCACTGCTGTCTTTATGGATTTCTTTAGGTGTCTTCACTGATCGAAAGGAACAAATTAGGTGAAGATCTTAGAATCTTGGACACTCATACTCACTATTTGACCAGCCTCTTATATATTGCATATCATGTTTAACATGTATTTGTGTTTTTTGTTCTATTTGTTCTCCCCCTTGGTCTGCTTGCGCATATAGGCAATTGATCATGCATTATGTTTTCTATAATTTGGAAGAACAAATTTATTATGATTGTGTGATTTGTACATGTTGCAGCCGGTATTAATTGTGAATTTGTTGTCCCTTTTCAGGTCACTCGTTTATCAAAGAAAAATGTCTGCTTTGTTCTGTTCATGGATGAAGTTACTCTGCAAACACTTTCTTCAGAAGGCCAAATGCCAGATAGATCAGGTTTTATTGGTCTATGGAAGGTTGTGGCGGTGAAGAATCTACCATATACTGATATGCGAAGAGTGGGCAAAATACCAAAAATGTTGCCACATCGGCTTTTCCCTTCTGCAAGGTGAGAATTAGACTTTATATCGTGTGTAATTTTGCTTTATTAGTTAGTTTCTATTTTTTTGGCAACACTTTTCAGTTGCTTACTTATTTGATGACCTTCTAATGTTGGAGAGAGAAAAAGAACTAACAACAACATTAAATTCTTGGAGATTCTGGAACAATTTGAGAGATTTTTTGGTGGATTTCTAATCACAAACTGACTGGAACATGCATCTTTTTCATGGGAATTTATGCTTGATAGAGATTTAGTCAGAGGTTTGGAGAATGGTTGCCTGTCAGACTCCTCTCTCCCTCTTTCTCTCTGGTGTTCTAAGAAAAAATTGCACCTTTATAATGGGGATTTATCCTTAACAGTATAAATTTATGAGGTGATACCATAAATGAGCAAGTAGTTTTAAACTGTATCCGATACCCTTCATTTTTCTGCATTTTTTTTTTGGAAAAATAGTCGGCAATTTGCTTTGCTACTCTCACTTTTAATTAAAATCACTTGTCTAGGATGATATTGGACATTTAGAAAGATGTGAATAATTGGTTACTTTGATAGTGATACTCCTGAGTATGAGAAAAAAATTGAATGTGTCATTCTGGATGTGGGTGTATGTCTGACATTCTTACCTGAATTTGAGCCATGTATACCTTTTTTTTGTTGTTTTAGTAAAAAATAAATTGACGGATTTTTGTAAAGCATGCTCTGCTAGAAATCTAACTGATGGGAATATTATAAGTGGGCATTTCATATATATCCTTGCCTTGGAGATAGAATCTATGTATTTTTAGCATGTGGAATGGTTTACGTTCCAAAAATTGCTCACCCAACCCTCTCTTCCAGGGTCACTTTCTCTGTCTTCCTGTATGTGAATATAGAGTTGATTTATGAAATTTATACAGAAACTAGTTCTGTGGCATCAATTGCTCACCTTATTTAAACTAGTGACTTTCTGGATAATCAGGAATTCCATGCAAACAAGCTACATCACTTGTATCTAAATCTATTCCATGTAAATATTTTCTCAGGTATTCAATTTGGTTGGATAGCAAATTACGTCTTCAACTTGACCCCCTGCTTGTTCTGGAATATTTTTTGTGGCGAAAAGGTCACGAATATGCAATTTCCAATCACTATGATCGCCATTGCATATGGGAAGAGGTTGCACAGAACAAGAGACTGAACAAGTATAATCATACTGTTATAGATCAGCAATTTACTTTTTACCAGGCTGATGGACTGACAAAATTCAACGCCTCTGATCCAATCAAACTTCTTCCTAGGAGTAAGATATTTTCCCTCTCTTCTTTTCTTGGGTGCAATTCATAATATGGATTAACTTTCTCCACCTTTATTTAACAAGACGTTTTGTATTGTCTACAGATGTCCCTGAAGGGTCTTTGATTGTGAGAGCTCACACTCCAATGTCAAATCTGTTCTCCTGTCTTTGGTTCAATGAGGTTGATCGCTTTACTCCTCGTGATCAACTGAGTTTTGCATACACATACCAGAAATTGAGAAGGATGAATCCTGGCAAACCATTTTACCTTAACATGTTCAAGGTGAAAAATTCTACTGAATTTTATCTCCACTAAACTGTATGGAAACAATAATATTAATTGCAAATGTTTCAAATTAAAACCGGTTGGTCACAATTATCTCTCCATTGCCCAACAACTTATAAAATCAAAGGAAACCTAGAAGTTACAGTTTTTATTTTTATGTTGCAGGATTGCGAGAGAAGAGCCATAGCAAAACTGTTCCGTCACAGGTCAGATGAGAAGCGACATATTCTTCATCAGCAAGCAACAGAATGAAATGCACGAGCATGAGATATTTGTCTTTTTCACTGATAGCCAATTTCTGTACATTATTCTTGGCTACATGCAGATTTATAGCCTGATGACGGTATGTCCTCTAATACCCCCAGAAAGTTACAGAAAGTGCTGATTGTTGACGAGCTACTTAGAATTTTGCAAAATTTGAATATGAAGAAAATTACATAGTGGATGCAAGAGTTCTTTGACAATTATTTGTTGGGATGAGGTAATATTTGGTGCAAGTCTCTTCGACTTCAATTAAATCTAGTCTCTGGAAAAAGTAAATAGTGATCTTCTTAAGCTTCTTCATTGTATCCAATTTCATTCTATATTCATTTTTTTTTAACATTTTGAGGCCTTTTGTGTTATTACTACCTGCTAGAACTACACATCTTACTATATTTTTTACCCCTATTCTGGATCCTATTAATTCATCCTTACCAGTTGGATATCAATATTTGATTGTTTGTAACAAATTTTGATGGGGAACAAGCATGTATGAAATATTCTTGCTGTAGATCAATTCTATTTCAAATTTCTATTGAACATGTATATACGAGTGTATGTTTGTCTTCTAATTTTTTCAAATTTCCATTTACAATTTCTCATCAATTATTGTTAAAATAAATTTATGTTATTATTTGGTGTTTGAAAGCAGAAAGATAAGAGAAAATTATAAATAGTTTTTCTTTATTTTTTCGACTTGTTTTTCAAGATCCAACCATAGTGTGGAAAATAGAATCCAAAACATAAATGATGTCGAACATATACTTTAGTCAAACTTGTAATTATAATGAAATAATCCAAAACCATTTGATTATTATGTAAGTTAATTATTATTATTATTATCACTTTCTACCAATTAATAATTTCATCAAATATTAGATAAATACAGATTTTAAACTATTAGTATACACAAATATATAAATTTTGTTAAAAATATCTTCTACAATTATTGAAATTAAATTTTTTTAATGGATAAATTTAAGAATACATTTTCATATTCAATCTACGAAGAAACTTTTTTTAATGTATACTGGTTCCAAAAATCTACCTTCAATATAAATTCACCATACAAATTGAGTAAACTTTCAAATTCCTCTATCAACTTGTGTAAGACCTATTTTTTTTTTTATAATTGATTGGATGCTTCGCCTCTTTGTCACTCACTCTCTCCTCTCTCACCCTCAAAAATGGTAGAGTTGAGAAGGTTTATGGGCTAACTCCTCCTTGCAAATTCTTTGTTCCTAGTAATGAAGATGAAGGCACTCTTGCTCCTTTACCTGCTATTTCTACTCAGCCAATGGCTATGGAGGTTTTGTATGTTAAAAAAAAAAAAAAATTGAGAACACCTCTCTGTCTTTTTATTTATTTATAAGATAAGTTACAATTTTGATCCTGCCGTTTAGCGTTAGAATCATATTGATTCTTAATATTTTTTGAGATATAGTTTTGAATAGTTTTGACCCTAACATTATTAAAATTTATAATTTTGACATTTCAACCGTTAATTTCTGTCCCTAGCCCCACAAGAATTAAAAAATAATTGGTAAATTATAATTTAGTCCATAAAATTTTATTTATTTACAAAAAAATATTTTTTAATTAAATATATAAAAAATAAAATAAATTAATAACTAAATAAAAATTAATTATTTTATTTATTTAAAATTAAAAAAATATTATTTTTAATTTAAAATTATTTTTTATTAAATTAAAATAATTAATTTTTATTTAACTATACTTTTCTAAAATT
>CANXYC011303950.1:0-67302 GCA_948193065.1 Aleurites moluccanus
ATATTTTTATAAATTGAGTATAATAAATGTTTGTATAATCATATATGATTGTGGTGTATGTTATATATATATTGATGGAGATATTGAGATTGTTTGGAGATCCAGAGGGATCCTGGTGTTTGAGATGAGATGAATTATTTTAGAAGTGCTATTTGTGTGTTTTGATTTCTTGGGCATAGTCCAATTTTAGAGGAGGTGCTGTCGAATTTTCTTCAGCATTTTCGTAATTAATTGGGTTATATTTGATTGTTGCATATCATTTAGGTTGTCATTTGGGTTCTACGTGGTACTGGTCGCTTATGCATCACCCGTACCCTAGGACCGTCACGACTTCCGAGATAGGTCGTGACAATACGTAGGATTTTTCTAATAACCATTATATAACCTAGAAAAATAATTATATGATGGGTTAGTCAGATCCTTCTAATCCTGGTTCAAACTCCTCATGACCAAACTCTGAAGACCTTGAGCCTAAGTTCTTTACCAAAAACCACTCTCAAAGGTGGCGAGGTTGAATGCTTAGTCTTTAAGGAAAAATAACAAGATAAAGGAGAAAATGGGCTAATTTCGAAAGAAGATGTGACCAAAAGAGCTTGTCGTGATGAGCAACCTATAAGGGAAGACCCTGAAGAAAAGCCAGTAGCCTCAACAAGTACCACTCTAATCAAAGAGCTTGCTCGAAAAATGAGACTACTATCATTTAGTACCTCCCCATGAGCGGTTAAAGCCCTTAAAAAGGCGAAGAGAGAGGGAGGCAATAGAAGCAAGAGTAAAAGAAAGCATGGAAGAAGAGTAGAATGAGGGAGACTTCGACCTTGACAAATTTGCTTCCACTGATAGAGACTGACATTTCTTGAGGAAGAATGATGGGCAAAGTGGTATTGGATATCTCTCACAACATTTGGAGGTACACTATATGTGCCAAAAATTCAAGAGGATAGTCTGTCAAGGAGGAAGAATAAGACCAAAGACTTAAGGAATAAATCTATCTGGTAGAATGATTAATCATGTGTGCTCTTCGCTTAATTCCTCAAGCTCATCAACTTAGAGGAGTCACTGAGCAATTTGGCCTTTTTATCATCCAAATGATGATCTCACTGGATCCAAGAATTTCCAGAAGAAATGGCTTCATTCAACATGGTTCCATAGGTGCTCCAGCTAAACCTTCTCTATGACATAGTAAAGAGAAGAACACTGAGAAGCAATAAAGAAAAAAGTAAATAGCCCTACATGCCTTCCTTGTTCATGATCAGCACATCACAAAGAGAGAAGAAAGAAGCAATTAGTCTCAGATATTTCTGAGCAATTTGAGAGGCAGAGGAATTTAGCTCGAAAAAAGGTGATGCCCTGCGCCATTTTGCTTTTTTACAGAGAATGTTGGCCTAAAAGCTAGTGGTAAGGTAGACCTTTCAAGATAGTTGATAGGACTCCCATGTCTAAATAATTATCTTCAAGGAAGAAGATCAGCCCACTAAATGTAGCAGAAACTTCTTGAAAGGAAGATAAAAAGGCTAAAGTGTCTCAAATGATTCATAAAGCAACTGAAGAAAGAAGATTAAGCCTGAAGATAAAGATAGTCAGCCAGATGATAACCATATACATTGGCCCTACATCTAGCCATCTTAATCCATGAAGCTTATTAGTTCATAGAAGTCAGAAAGGTAACTTTGCTTTTTTACTGTCCTAAGATCAGCTAAAGAAGATTGAAGCAAATGTCATCCAAGTGAAATCATTAATAGGACCACTAAGTACAACAATTGTAAAGCAAACATCAGATATACTTCATTTGAAATAATTCTTTACAAAGTGCAAAAATGATGTTTTTTGAGATGTGATCTTGTGGTAAAGTTAAAGGCAAAAGGCAAATATGAAAGCCCTGGTGAACCTGGCAAGCTCTAGTACAGCCCCAATGAACTTATTTGTCTCTAGGCACGAAAGACCTAGTGAACTCTAGGCAAAAGTCTACTAGACAACTCCTTGCACGAAGGAGTAAAGTCCTAGCAAATTTGGTGAACTCTAGGTTCATCCTAGCGAATTCATCAGGTTCTAAGCATAAAAGACCTAGTGAACTATGGGCTAAAGTTCGTAAAACAACTCCTTACAAGAAAGAGCGAAGTCCTAGCGAACCATAAGAGACATAAATTGATCAATGATTGTTTAGAGATCATTAAAAGCATATAGGAAGAATAACATAATTAGAACAATGTTATAATACTTCAGAAAGAGAACTGAAGAATAAATTTTTCCTGAAGATAGAATAATTAACAAAATTTCAAAATTATTTAAAGAATAACCTAAACACCCTACAATAAAAGATAGAATTAATTCTTAAAAATCTTAGAATAAAAGATATATTATAAATATATTTACCCTACCTATATAAGACTATAAGTGATACATCTGTAAACTGAAAATTTTTCATTTATCACCTGATATCCTTAGCAAATTCAAAACTTATTATTGTATCTAATCCTTGCATGATAACCTATGAGAATATTTATCCTAGTCTATCATATATCCACTAATTCTAAATCGTAATATGAACCATGAATACCCATTTCCATAGGACAATACTCAATGGAAAAGTAGGAAGAATAGATGGTCGCACCAACCATACTTGAAAAGCTTAGTTTAGTTGAAAATTTGAAGAATAATTTTATTTAAGGGGGTAGAGTGTAACACCTTAGGCAAGCGACATTCAAACATTTTCCATTAGAATAAATTGATACTAGAAAATGGACATTAAACTACTTAAAGATATTTTTTAAAAAATTTATGAGGAATTAAATTTTTATGTGAAACATACAAATGTAAGTATGAAACTAAAGTTGGCATATATTGATCTATCAATTAAAAATAATCTAACAAAAATTAGAGATAAACATATATGGTAGTAGTAAAAGAATTAAAAAGAAGAATGAAAGATGTATAGTCAAATTAGTGTAAAAGTCAAAGTGTAAATAAGAGGAAAAGGTGGGTCAAAGTGCAAATTTCTAAAAATGGTGGGATCAACATGTTAACTCCATAAAAACTATAGAAAACTCCAATTCTCTTCTCCATCCACCATGTGGCCGAACCATTATTCCTTCCTTCATTTTTTTTTTCAACTATTATTTATTAGTTCATCACTTTATAATTCTCCAACATCATTTTAATAGCTTCTATACTTCTTTACAAGCTTGGATATCCATTTAAAGACTAAAAAGAGGATCAAACTTTCAAGAAAAAGGAAGCTCCATTTAAGGAAAACTTTTATTTTTTTTGTCTTTAATTAATTATAAACTTAGAATAATTAATAGTTTGATAGAATTAAATTATATATATGAAAAATAGTCAAATTAAGGATTAGGGTTAGATGAGAAATAATTCAAATGGAAGTTATATTTTTGGTATTATATGATAAATAAGTTCTAAATTTAATATGAATAATTTGTAGGAAGAGGTGGAAATGAAAGAAGTTCACACTTAGGTTTATTTTGAACAAGGAATTAAAGGTTGGGATTAAGGGAATTTTGAAGCATAATCTAATACTTTAATTTTCATGGTCTTAAAGAAAGATTTTGACAAAGTATAAAATATAAAGCTGCTTTATGTTTTATATATATGTCTGTAATACATATTTGAAAAATTTGATGTGCATAAAGAGATATTGATTTTTAAGTTGGATTGGTTCATGTTGCAAATTTTATAAGAAGTCCAAATTTGTTTATTTAATTTGATGACCTTAGAGGATGAATTAGACAAACTATAAAACATAAAAAGTGTTTAAATATATGTGAATAGATGGATGTAAAATAGTTTTCAAATGGATATATACTTTGTGAGATATGAATATGGAAATAAGACATGCTCGGATGGAAACTTGCACAGAAACAAAGTAGAATTTAGATATTTACCAAAAATTGTACAGAGCATATATTAAGCTGAATTTTAGATATGTTGCAGTCTTATGTGTCTAGTTTAAGTGAGAAAAAGAATTGAAGTAATTTGATATTTTTAGCTAAAGATAAAAATAATTAAATCAATACTACCAGTAAAGTTTCCATTATGCCCAAAGATCCTAAAATTAGGGTCAATTCAATTCAAGCTTATAAATTGAGTTTCTATATTAAAATAAAGTGTTAGAATCAAACGTTTACCACTATGCCAAAAGCTATAGCTGTTAGCGAAGGTGCAACTTTATTTCCTTATACTTGTGTATCAACCAGCGCCACGTTTTGAATGCATGCCGGCGGTAGGATGCTGGACTTAGCCCTTTAGGCCTCCACCCAACAATCCCCCTAGCACTTGCCAACAGTAGTATGCCTTCTAGGGGATTCTAATTCGTGACCTGCTCTGATACCAATTGTCAGGATCAAGCGCTTACCACTACGCCAAAAGCTATAGTTGTTAGCAAAGGCACAACTTTATTTCCTTACACTTGCGTAGCAGCCAACGCCACATTTCGAATGCATGCCGGTGGCAGGATGCTGGACTTGGCCCTTCAGACCTCCGCCCAACATAAAGCCTAAACTATATTAGTTTGAATATGTAGCATAAAAAAAGTGATTGATAATGATGGTGATGATGAAAAACATTAATACTTACTTTAACTATTAAAGTCTAAAGTGGTGAATTTGATAATCAAATATTAAAGGTGAGTAATATGTATATCACTATACTTGTTTCCATACCCATTTACATTGTTTGAATTAAATTGTTAATTTTTCTTCTTTTGGTTGAACCCTATATGAACCTTATTCTTAATGAACTTGATTCCATTTGATTGATTAATTCATTGATACATTTATTACTCTTATTGATGGAATTAATTGATTGAAATTGCTCTTTTGATGTATTGCTTATATTTTAGCCGAACTTTATTATCCATTTCACTTGACAAATAGCTTTGTTTTTTGCCTAATTGCATCATATCCTTTTTTTGTTTTGTTTAAAGCATCATTGAATCCTTAATAAATAAATTTTTAGCCATTGGAAATGAAACCCCTTATCTTGGTCGAATGCTTCTTTGTTTGAACCCTAATTGATTCATTTTGCTTATCCTAAGTTATATTGAATTGACCACTTTGGACTATAAGCTATGTATATGAATTTGTAATTGAACCTTACTTGATCATTGCCTAATGTGAATAGCAGAACTACTCACCCGATGGAGTAGGGATTATTACATCGGACATTGTGCATAATGAAATCTTTTTAACTAAACCCTAACTATGAGGGAGTTAAGGTCCTGACCATATGGTCTAATAAACCATATGACTACTTATGTGTAAGCATACTATCAGATTGTAGCATTTGCTTACTGTTGTACTGGATTTTAGATTTCTGTCATTGCCATAATAATTGCATTGTTCATTGACAACCTAATAGATTGCCTAATTAATTGATTGTCATTACTAATTTTTTCATTGATTGACCTATTAATTGAATTGTTCATTGTATACACAATTCTTACATTTTCAATGCTAATTTTTGTTCCAATGATTTTCTATTTCCATCTTGTTCTTTGTTTTATATGCAAACCTATACCTTCCTTGTGAACTAACTTTGAATACCTAGCATCATAAGTAAGGTGATATATGTATTACTCATTGGATTTTTACTCATTATTTTATGGTTTAATATTTTTCAAGAGCACAATAGATAGTAGTGGTTCCAGCAGCTCTTCCTTCCTCCAGCTTGGAATCCTTGTTATCTAAATAAAAATCTAACATTTTAGAGTTATTTTGTTCTATCTAGATTTGTTCCATGGCTAGAGGAATAGAATTAAATATTATATGTAATATATAAAATGATGTTAACTCAATGATATATGTATATTTGTATATTTATATGTGTGTGCATCTTATGGAAGAAATTATGATTTATAGAAGTGTTGAGTTGTATTGTTAAATGATCAATGAAGTGAGGGAATAAGGGTGATTTAGAAGTGCTATTTTTGCAGGTTGTGATTTGTTACTATTCATGTTGGGAATTTATTTAATAATACAGGGGAAACTCTGCTGAAATTGGAGCAAAATATAAGAAGTGAGGTTCTACGGGTTTAGGTTTTCTTAGCTTTCCTTTATTCTAGGATCGTCTTGAAGTAGGAGATGTGACAATAGCCTTGAAATTATTTGACATTTTTCTCTTATCTTCAGCCGTATGACTAGAAGCGACTTTGGGTATTGTTGAGTTATCTTTCATTGGAACAAATGGTCCTTTTTCGATAACTTTCATAATTCCATTCCCTTGAAACAAATATGCACCCTCATTCTCACTTTTCATTTATTGTAATTGGTACCACGAAATAGTGGTGGCCTTGTTGAACATTGTCCTTCATCAAATGTGAAAGTGGAAGTATAAGTGTCTGCCATATTAATGAATCGTAAACTCTAAAAATCATTTGATTTTGAATAAATTAGAGCACAAGCTCTGATACCAATTGTGATCCCAATATGACAATAATTCTAAAGGAGAGGTGAATAGGATTATTAAAATTCTAATGCAATTCTCACCCTAAATGTAATATTCTCATAAATATAATGCAAGTATATTAAAGATAAAGCAAGGGATAGAGAATTCTTAGCCAATGTTTTTATAGTGATTCGAAACACAACTCTTCTCCTACGTCCACTTCTCTTAAGCCCACGACTTGAGGTTCCATTAATTAACTGGGATTACATCTTAAGGTTACAATAGTTCTTCTAGGATTTTGCCTTTATAATAGTTTATTCAGGATTTTGCCCAGCTATGGGATACCACCCATAATATCAAACACACTTTTGATATTTAGAGATTTACAAGTATCTCTAAGACTCAAGCTAAGCTATTTTAAGAATAAAAGATGAAGTACAATAGTTTTTATACTTCTTAAATATAAAACAAAAAAGATTAAAGCACAAGTGTTCAAGTTTACAAGAGAGAATGAAGTATGTGAGCTTTTTTAATAGAATAGTCTTTATAGGCTTTTCAATAATGTTCCAAAACTTGTTCCAACTTGAAATGATCTCCTATTTATAGTCTTCAACCCTTGTGTAATAAATATGATTGTTCTTGCTTCATTAAATGCAAAATTTCCCTCAAAATATATGTCCAACGACTATATTTTTCAAACAGAGTTATAAGATATGCATGAGTAATGGCTGTTAAGAGTGAGTAACGGGCATGAAGCCTTAACTTGTAACGGGGTTGAAAAAACATTTTGTATCTCGAACCATTTTTGGAAGTCAGAGTGTAATGGTCGTGAATGAATTCCTCACGGGCATTACTGAGTGGGTTGTAACGGGCTTTACTGATTGTTAACGGGCATGAAAATGCTCTTTGTGTCTCCATTGAATTTCAATCTTTTAAATGTAATGACCGTTATTATATCTTCAAAAGTGTTATATTATGCTTGATCATTTTTTATGTTGTTTTCCATTTTTTCATGTTCGAAGACTTAAAACAACATACAATACAGTATATGAAAGCACAAAATAACTTTATAAGGAGGTTTTACATACATCATTAAAATCAACAAGGGTTCAGCATATTAATTAGTTAGTTTTTCAAAAAATAGATATCAAAGTATTAATTTAATAAAATTTTAGGGACTGAAAATTAATTTATTCTTTATTATTTAAAATATGATTGTTATTGTTTATATGTATTGCCTTTTAGTTTATGTTAGGTAAAATAATGTACTTCTAATTATTACTTCTTTGTATTTATATTGCAAAAATTAAAAGTTTATGTTAAAAACCATACGGTTGAGTATATATTGAACTAATGGCAAAATCTATAAGTGTAATTTAACAAAAAAAATATTAATGATAAAACTAAATTATTTAACGAAATAGTAAATATAAGGACAATAAAATTAACTTTTCATAAAAGTTCTAATTAGTGCAAGCCGTTATAATATAGGGATTAAATAATAATTTAACATTTCGATTTGCTTGACCAAATATAGGAAAATTTTTGAAAATGTCATTATGTATAATACTTTTCATAAAAATGACCTCCATTTTATATTAACATAATTCCAACATCTACATGACAAATTTACCCTTGAGACTATGTTATGAAAGCTTTCCCTTTTTTTTTCACTCTCACCATTATTACATTGACTTTAGCTAATTATCAAGCTTTCTTAAGAAAAAGCTTAAAACAATCATTAATCAACGATTTTCATGGGCTTCATTTCTGTGTAGACGAAGCGAGATAGAGAGAGAACTTATAAATTTGGAAGTGGAGATTACAGAGAAAAATCAAGGAATAGTTGTGGTTTTTGAAAGCTCAAAGCATTGTTGCCATTTCTTGTTTGATTGAATGAACTTCTTTCTTCTCTTGTGGATTTCTTTTTTTTTCTTTCTTCTTCTAACTATCCTCTTATTCTTATTTTTCTCTTATCCAAGTATTCTCTTCTTCTTATTCTCGTCATCACTTATTACATCTGTTTTCATATCTCATAGTGTCGAACTTCTTGTTTGTATCACCCAATTACTAATGTCTTTGTACGTTTTCCATATTTGTCTATCTATTTTGATTAAACATGAACCGGGTAGACTAACTTTTGAACACATTTCGACCACTTATCGACCTTATTTCGACCACTATTTTGACCTCATTTTGACATCAATATAAGCATTATACATAATATAGAGTCAGTTTCAACTCTGTTTCGATTTCATTTCAAATTTTTCGACTCATTTTCGACCATTTCAACAATGTTTCGAATTTAGTTTGACTTAGTTTTGACTCAATAAATTTAGGTCCAAACTTAGTCAAAATATGTCGAAACTACGTCAAAGTAAGTTAAACGTTGTTCCTTTTTTGTTTTATGATACTAATGATTATTTATTTTTATCATTCTTTTATTTTTGGGTTATTTCATGGATAGGATTAATAATAATTAATGCAAGCAACGATTTCTAACACTTAATGGCCATGTTATCTAAACCGGTTAATATTGAAACCATCACATTTTTAGACTTTGACTCTTAAAAAGTTATGAACTATAATTAATACAAGCAACAATTTCCAATGGTATTTGGAGGTTATAAATATGACTCCTCCTTCCCAATTTACTACAACCCTTCAATCCTCAACAAGAATTTAAATTTAAAATTAGTCGAAGTTCTTCCCATGGCCTTTGATGTTATAAATCATTCTCATCTATTGCCTATGACGACTATTCACAGTCAATTTACCTCTGCGTGAACCTGATCATAATCAATTTACCTCTGCGTATTTGTCATGCTATAGTAATGAATGATCTGGGAAAAAATATAACATATTGTTTTCTTTTTTTTCTCATCTTTACTTATTCATGAGGTGACTGTTGATCATGATAGTGGATCAAAAATACTTTTTTTTTTTTTAAATGTATGCAATTTTTCTTAGAGAAATTATCATCTTCATGTACTGTAGGACAATTTGTCATCTCATGTAATCCGTGTATCTGTATTGTATATTGTTTTATAATAATAAATTTAGAATTAATTTCGACTTTTTACCAATTCAATTTCAACTTAGTTTTGAATTCATTATATATTACATTTAAAATTTGATTGGGTTTATTAATTTGACTAATTAGTGGTTAATAGGAGAACTTGCAAAAATCCAATCCCTTTGCATCAGTTGATAATTCATAAATATTTTTAAATAGGAATTAGGCTGTCTTTAATTATAAGTTTTGTGAAGTATATATGACTTTTAAAAATAATATATTTTTTTATGCTTTGATTAACTTGTTTTCGACTTACATTAGTATCAATTATATTATACTCAAATTCAACTTATATTCGACTCAAGTTCGACAAAATCAATTTATATTCAACTCAATTTCGACTTATACCTTTTATTTTCAGCTATCGACTTATATTTGACTTTCTTTCGACATAAATGACTTATAATCGACTAATTTTTGTCTTTTATTCTACTAACTTTCGACTTATATTATACTCAATTTGTTCCTTAGGTTATATCTAATAGGTTTTACTTGAACTTAGATGTTATATATTTGTGCAGTAAAACTGAAAATGATATATATATATATATATATATATATATATATTAATTTACAAAGATGTACAAATATACAATGGATTTTTTCTAAAACTAAGTTTGTTTTTATTTTTCTTCTTGTTTTTCCCTTTCTTTCTTCTATTCTTCTGCCTCTAGCAACTCCTCATACAAGATTTTTTTGTTGTGGATTTGCTTTAACCCATTGAAAAGCTTCAAATAAGAATTGTTACCTGTAGTTAATTATGTCATCTTGTTTGATCATATTGCAATTCTTTTCGAAAACCAGGCATTGTATCCACTTTATAACAAAAATGCTACAGTTGTTATTTCTGTACAAAAGTCAAATAAAAGTCCAAGTTATTCATAATCTTTGGTATAAAGGAAAAGGAAAGAAAATAACTACGCTTACCCTTCTTGCTGATTGCAAGGCACCTTCACTAACACCCATTTTATACCATTATTTATCTTCCTTAATGTGTATAAATTGGTTGCTTGATAAAGAAGTGGCAACATAACTTTATGTCTGTTCATATATGCTTCACGGCTGACGTCGTCCTTTGAATTGTAATATCTTATAATATTATGACTAAAGTTTAACTGTACAACAATCCAATGATTGTCTATATTGAATGGGAATACCACCCAGTTAGCATTCTTCCAAGGCAACCTGAAGGAGTAAGAACCTCTGACATATTTGACAACTGAATCATTATCAATAAATTTCTTCCATTGCTTCAGGACCCTGGTTTCATAACATGCATTCAGTTGCACCTAATCAAGTTAGAAAAAAATATTACAGTTAGTCCATATAGTATAAGCGAGTCGAAGTATAGTCAAATTAGGTTGAAATATAGTATAAGTGAATCGAAATATAGTCGAACTAGGTCGAAATATGGACAAACTTATTATATATTTGGTATAAAGAAAACTTACAGAGAAATGGATGTCCATTATTGTAATTCTAGGACTATCCATTCCTTTTTCTTTGTCTTAAAATAGCTTCTTCTGCAGCATAATTGAATTGAAGTTCATATGTTATAATTAAAACCAAAGTGTTAGCACAATTCCAAAAAAGATAGTATTAATATAATAAAATATAGTAAATTTAGTATTACTTACTTTATAGGTAGCCCATCCTTCAGGATTATTAATAACTACATAAAACTCTTTATTTAAATCCACTACCTGATTAATAATAATTGGGAAGTCATTAGCTATCTACTTATTGTATTCCTCCAATAATTTATTCTCCCTAGATGTCACTAATTTCTGCTTTTTAAGTGTAGGAAACTTAATAATATATAGAGATTTCATGTAGCGACTTAAAAAGCACTATCTGTTCTCAATTGTAGTCTCCATCTCCATTTTCACATCCATTTTTGTTGGTTGCTGAGTTGATGACTCAATTTTTGGCACTAGTAGTGGTTCTTGTACAAAAAGAAATGATGTTTACTCGAGGTTTGGTTATGCTTTTGTCTAAACCATTTTTTGTGATAGAATTTCAATTATGGTTATAGGAGCAGGAAAATGAGTTTTAGTTTAATCATATGATGCTATATGTTCTTTACTTAATTCCTTTACCCTTGGTTGTCCTGATATATCCACTGGTTTTGGTAGTGATAACTGAATTTATCAAGCAGATTCAGTAAATACATGAGTAGCATATAGAGTGACAGTTTCAATCATTTGACTCTTAGTTGGATTGGTAAGAGTAACAACAATATCCAAAATAGTCTTCACATCATTTATAATAATGTTTTGTTGTTGCTTAAGTTTTTCCAATATTTCACTGTGTTTGATTTGGACTTGCTCCATCATGTCTAACCTTTCATTCTACTTTAATTGCATCTCTTGAAATTTTCAAACCTCTCATTTTGCTCTTTCTGCATATTCTTAAATATTATCTCAATATTTGATGATGAGGTAGCAATATAAAGAGGAGGAAAGGTTTTGGTTCTGACTCTGTGTTTTAGCTCTGTCTTTTTTTACTCAGAAGATGAAGATTTAGAATTTTTAGGCATACTCAAAGGAACATCTATCTTGGTTTTTGTAGATGGCAAACCCCCATAAAAGGGTGTCTTAAGAATTCTTAATTTTTCATCAGTCGGAGTCATCTGAATTGCTTTTAACACCTGCCATTCCATATAAATCAATAAGATTAAAGCTATAAAATGATATTTCGACTATATATCGAATCTATTTCAACTTTGTTAAGATTTCTTTCATGTTATCAAAACATGGTCGAAATATAATAAAAACAAGGTCGAAACGATAATATATTTAACACATTGTCCATAAATATAGCAACACAGTCTAAACAAGGTCTACACGTAGTCGAAATTAAGTCAAAACTTATGAAAATTAAGGATTGACATACCTTATTAGAAAATATTGTGTCTTTGAGATATTCATATCTCAACTTCTGGTTGTAATATGAATTCCAACTCCTAATTCTTGGAAATATCCTCGGTTGTCTTGGTTGGCATCAAGGATAGAGTTGGAACAGTTTCTATTGTCCATACCTATATAATATGAATGTTGGTTAGTAATCATGACATTAAAATCGAATTGTAAGCAAATTAATCTATCATACTTACAAAAAATGAATATAGAAAGCTACTTAAGGAGTAGGTTCCACTATTACTGTCTTTAAAATTCTTGATTGCAGCTTTTAGACTCTTCATGATATAATCAAATATATAATTGCCCCATTTGAATGAGTCCTACTACTCAAAATCATCAATTAGGGCCCAAACTTTGTCATCCACTGTAATACCCAGTACTTGGAACGATAAAGTAGATATGTATTCGTTCATGTTTGTTTGATGAATGTTAGTATGTGTATTTTTATATGTGCATGGTAGATAATCTATTAAAACATGATGAGTTATGAATGATTTTGAGGTGTTAAACATGTGTATGTATAAATTGATTAAGTTTAGATAAGTTAGAATGGAGGAACATGAGAGATTCTCATCAGCAAACCTTTCACGGACGTGAAGTTTTCTCATGGGCATGAAGTATTCTTCATGGGTGTGAGACATTATTCACCACCATGAGAAAAGCTTCTGTGTAAATTGGACAACTCTTCAAATTCATATTCATAGGCATAAAACGTTTCTTCACGGCCGTGAAAAAGTGCTTCGAACCCAACGTGAATAGTGGCTTTCATGGCCGTGAAACCTATTCACGGGCGTGAAGACACGGACTTATAAATATCCAACTCTTCTTTTTCATTTTCAGATTTCATGTATTTCGTTCCCTTCTCTTTCTTTCTCTATAAATACATTTCATCTATCCATAAATTCATTAAATTCTCTACTCAAATACTTATTTCATCTCCATTAACACAATAAACAAGGATTAAACTACCAAAAAACATCAATATTTTAACTTCTTAACGATTCTCCAATTCAAGGTATTTGTTTCAAACTCAATTTTAAGTCAAGGAATACATGGTTAAAATAGATGAATATAAGTTAAGTATAGATGTTTAAGAGCATCATTAGTATTTATTATGGATTATAAGCAAGATATATATGGATTTAGGGTTTTGGGTGAATAGTAGCTATTCATCCTAATCTTTCACATTTTTTTAATAAGTGATTAAATTAATGTTAAAAAACATATTAGATTCTAAAAGATGATTAAAATTATAAGAATTTACCATGTATGAACATTATTATGTATAAACCCTAATTGTGAGTATTTGGGGATTTGACATAGGAGAGGAGAGTTCAAGGAAATAGAGGAAATTATTAAATGTATAAGTAATTGAGGCAAATACAAGGATAATTTGCTTTGAGGTAAGTTATGGGATAATTTGTTCTTTGTTATGAAATCCACACTTATTAATATTGTTCTTGAATGAAGTTTAGTCATTATTCTAGGACTAAATTTCATATTGAATATTATCATTTTTGATATTGTAATATCATTGGGCCTTAGGCCATCATTGAAATGTATTACATTTGAAAGACCATTTAAGTCACATGCAATTATTGAAAACCTATTGAATATTGTTAATGATATAGATAATGTGAGGTCTTTAGACCCACCCATTATTCCTTGTATCAATTGTATGACTATTGATGATTTAGAATGCCCTTCCAATGAGGGAGAAATCATTGGACTGTGTACACCAATGACCTAGCTGATAAGGTCAAATTGTATCAGTGGCTTCACTTAGGGGAGGTCTATTGGCCCTAGGACATATGTTCTGATTAAGCATACATATGATATGAGATCGAAGTATCTCGATGGATGGATGGTATGGATATGATGGTTGTTCTTTCATCACATTGATATGTGTCATTTCTTTGTAAGCACGTAAATATATGTCATTAAATGTATTATTATTGTTCATAAACCATTGTAACTATTATTATTATTATTATTATTATTATTATTATTATTATTATTATATTGAATTCGATCTATTATTTGACTAATCAGTGTGAAACCCTAAGTATTATTGTATCTCCATAACTTATTGAGTTTTCAACTCATTCTTTTTCTATTGTGGATTTCAGGTGCTAGAGAATTTGTTGACAGGATATACAAAGCTTCTTGATTATTTTTCTCTCTCTAAGAAGCTAATGTATTGATATGATAATTATATGATGTTTTGTATTATTATGGAATACTAATCGAAGTGGCTTCGTAGATTGAATTGTATTAAAATTGAGATATGTTTGAGCTTATTGGAAATCTTTGTTCCTTATTGATGATTGTATTTTATCTTTTAATCGATAAGGAACAAGTGATATTGTATTGATGGATTATCTATCTATTGAAGTATATTGCATGGTTATAGAATATTATTAATGATTGTTGATCCAGGTTTGGATTCTACGGGTTTATGGTGGCCTTAAACCTACCCTTGCTCTAGGATCGTCACACTTTTAGTTTTGGTGTGTAACAAAGGTGGTATAAGAGCTATAGGTTTAATTTATAGATAGATAGATAGATGTGCAAGTTCACTGGCTTAAGTGTGATTGAAAAAGTAAACTACGGAGTATAGGATTCATGTCTTGTCATTATTTTGTATTCCTTTGGTATAGATCTGCGTTTGCCATCGTGTTATGAATCTAAGTTGTTTATTTTTCTTTTATTAGTATCGAGATGCCTCCAAAGTGAGGTAGAGGTCGTGGGTATGGATGAGGCCACCCTAGAAGGATAGAACCTTTAGAGGAGGGTTTTGTGGGTAATGTCAGAGAGGGAGTGGTTCCTCCACTTGCACCTCAGATGGATGTTGCGGTGGCACAGAGATTTAATCAGATGCAACAGAACTATGAGAGATTGGAGGCGCTTATCACACAACGAATGCAACAGCCGGTTCCTCCAGCACCGGTAGCTCCAATTCCACCGGTGGTTCCTCCACCACCACCTTTTGTGCCATAGGTTGATGAGGTGTCTTTTGAGAAGTTTATAAAACTCAAGCCTCTGAAGTATAAGGGAGATGTGGATCCCACTGATTTCCTTGAGATAATAGAGGATATGGTTCAACTTTTGAGGATACTAAATAGAAGGGCAGTGGTGTTTATGGGCCACTTGATGTGGAATGATGCCCGAGATTGGTATAAGAGAAGTGTGAATGGATTACTCCAAGCTAATATGGATATTACTTGGGAACAGTTTAAGACAATGGTTATGGATGAGTTTCTTCCAGAAAATGTGAGGGAGGTTAAAGCTATAGAGTTTGAATGACTGGTTCAAACTATGAAAATGAACATATCGAAGTACGCTAGGAGGTTTAGTAAGCTAAGTAAGTATGCTCTAGCATTGATTTCTATAGAGACTACTCGAATTCAACACTTCAGAAGAGGTTTGATTCCTCCATTGTTTCGTGTACTAGCTGCTCATGAGTTTGATTTATATTCCAAACTGGTGGATAAGGCCAGAATGATTGAGAATCAGGAAATAGAACTGAAAGTAGAAAGAGAGTAGAAGAATAAGGCTAGAGTTGAGGGTTCCTCTAGGCCTAACAGGGATAACAATGGGTGAGGAGCATAGATATTTTGAGGTTGTCTACTCCTCAGAGTGGATTCAGAGGGCAGCCAGAAATATCATAGTACAGGCCCAATCCTTCTAGACATACTTCACAGATGATTAAGGGCACAACTAGTTCTGCACCTTCGGGGGGTAATTTTCAGTGTCTTACTTCTGGAAAGAGGCAGTTAGGACCATGTTATGTCGAGATAGGGGCTTGTTTCCACTGTGGACAGTTTGGACATTTTGTGAAAGATTGCCCACAGACAGTGACTACAATGAGACCACCAGCTTCACAGTCTACGGTTTAGATAGAGAGAGTGGGGAGTAGTAGTGCTCAAGCAGGAGTAGGCCGAGGTTATAGTAGAGGTACAGAAGTGGGCCGAGGATCAGGTTCATCTGCAAATCAAGCTCTAGGTTAGACTTTTTTGGGTAGAGGAAAAGAGAGAGTTTTTGCACTTAATCAATAAGAGCCCCAAGCCTCTAATGCAGTTGTCACAGGTATTCTTCCTATCCAAGCTCAGAATACAAGTGTATTGTTTGATTCAGGAGCATCTCATTTTTTCATATCATCTCGCTTTGCTAAGAAGTTATGCATGTTGTGTAAGTTGCTTGATGATGTAATAGTTATGTCCACTCCTTTAAAGGAGGAGATTGAGGTCCGAAATTTTTTTCCTGCATGCGTTGTTAGTATTGATGGAAAGACTTTGGAGGTAGACTTAATTGAATTATCGGTGTTAGAGTTCGATGTTATCTTAGGCATGGATTGGTTATCCAAGTATTTTGTAACCATAGATTGCAATTAGAAGAAGATAGTCTTCAAACCACCTAAGGGTGAGGAGTTTGAGTTTTAAAAGGAAAGGAGTGAAGTACCCTACAATGTGATATCTGCCATTGGGGTGAGGAGGATGCTAAGGAAGGGTTGCTAAGGTTACTTGGCATATGTTCGTGATACTCAAAAGGAAGTGAAGGGATTGGAGCATATTCCAATTGTGAGTGAGTATCCAGATGTTTTTCCTGAAGAATTGTTAGGTTTGCCACCGGAGAGGGAGATTGAATTCATTATTGAGTTATTGCCTGGAACGAATCTGATCTCCATATCTCCATATCGTATGGCACCAACAGAATTGAGATAGTGAAGGTACAACTGTATGATTTGCTTGACAAAAGGTTCATTAGACCTAGTAGCTCACCATGGGGTGCACCAGTGTTATTTGTCAAGAAGAAAGATGGTTCTATGGGATTGTGCATTGATTACCGATAGCTTAATAAGGTGACTATTCAGAATAAGTATCTGTTGCCCAGAATTAATGTCGGGTTATCACCAGTTGAGGATTCAGAAGGAAGATGTGTCTAAGATGGCGTTTTGGATGAGATATGGCCACTACGAGTTCTTGGTGTTGCCGTTTGGCTTAACAAATGCATCGTCTGCATTTATGGATTTGATGAATAGGGTGTTTAAGCCATTTCTGGATAAGTTCATCGTTGTATTCATCATGACATTCTTGTATATTTTAGGAGTAAGGAAAAGCATGAAGAACATCTTCAGATTGTATTGTAGACTTTGAGGGAGCATCAGTTGTTTATCAAGTTCTCCAAGTGTGAGTTTTGGCTCAATAGTGTTTGTTTCCTTGGGCATGGGGTGAGTAAGGAAGGACTTAAAGTTGATCCGAAGAAAGTGGATGCAATCCTTAATTGGCCTAGACCCATAAATATTTCCGAGGTTAGAAGTTTATTGGGTTTGGCAGGGTATTATAAGAGGTTTGTACAAGATTTTTCTAAGACCGTAACACCTTTGACCAAACTTACTCAGAAGCAAGTGAAATTCTAATGGACGGATGCTTGCGAAGGGAGTTTCCACAGGTTGAAGACTTGTCTTACCACAACACCTATTTTGGCCTTACTGTAAGGAGAAAGAGGATATGCAGTGTACTTTGATGCATCGAGAGTGGCACTTGGATATGTACTTATGCAGTATGGTAGAGTGATAGCCTATGCTTCTAGATAGTTGAGGAAGCATGAGGTGAATTACTCTACACATGATCTTGAGATGGTTGCAGTTGTATTCGCGTTGAAGATATGGACACACTACCTGTATGGAGAGAAGTGTTAGATCTTCACAGATCATAAGAGTTTGAAGTATATCTTCCAGCAGAAGGATCTCAATCTTTGACAAAGGAGATGGATGGAATTACTAAAAGATTATGATTGTGAAATTTTATACCATCCAGGAAGAGCTAATGTGGTGGCGGATGCTTTAAGTAGAAAATCTTTGGGAAGTTTAGCCCATATCCAAGTTAGTAGGAGATCTCTAGTGAGAGAGGTACAAAGTTTGCATGATATGGGGAGTAGATTAGATCTGTCAGATGTAGGTGTGCTTTTGACTTATTTTCAAGTTAAACCAATACTTATTGATTAGATAAGAGAAGTGCAAGATAAGGATCCTCAGTTGGTAAAGTTAAATAACGATGTGGGAATAGAGAGAGCTCCCGGATTTGCCATAGTTGATGGTGTATTGAGATTGGGCAATAGATTATGTGTTCTAGCTGTGGATGGATTGAGAGATGTAATTCTCAAGAAAGTTCATCATTCCAGCTATAGTTTGCATCCAAGTGCAACAAAGATATACTACGACATCAAGAGTTCTTATTGGTGGAGTGGAATGAAAAGAGATGTCACATAATATATAGCTAAATGTTTAACTTGTCAGCAAGTTAAGTTCGAGCATCAGAAGCCTTCAAGACTACTTTAACAATTGCCATTGCCAGAATGGAAATGGGAGAGAGTGACTATGGATTTTGTGGTTGGATTGCTAAGGACTTCAAGAGGCCATGATTCGATATGGTTTATTGTTGATAAATTGACCAAGTCAGCTCACTTCTTGTCATTCAAGAGGACTTATATGGCTTCTCAGTATACACATATATATGTTGATGAGATTGTCAAGCTTCATGGAGTTCCAATTTCGATTATTTCAGATAGAGGTACTCAATTCACCTAGAGATTTTGGTAGAAATTGCAAGAGTGCTTGGGTACACAACTTGATTTCAGCACAACATTTCATCCGCAGATGTATGGGCAATCAGAGAGGACCATCTAAACTTTAGAAGACATGCTGAGGATATGCATCCTAGATTTTGGAGGAAATTGGGATACTCACTTACCGTTGATAGAATTTACCTACAATAATAGTTACCATTCAACGATCTAGATGTCTCCTTATGAGGCTTTGTATGGCAGAAAATGCAGATCTCCCTTGTGTTGGGATGAGATTGGGGAAAAGTATATTGAAGGGCTCGAATTGATAAGATATACGTCAGAAAAGATTTCACTGATCCGAGAGAGATTAAAGACAGTTTTTAGTCGCCAAAAGAGTTATGCCGATCCAAAGTGAAAAGACCTTCAGTTTTTCATTGGAGATCTAGTATTCTTAAAGATCTTACCAATGAAATGAGTTATACGATTTGGCAAGAGAGGCAAGTTATCTCCACTATTTATCGGAACCTTTGAGATTCTGAGCAAGATTGGAGAGGTCTTATACAAGCTAGCTTTGCCACCTAACATATATGGTATGCATCCGGTATTCCACGTATCGATGCTTCGGAAATACGTCGCCGATCCTTCTTATGTTCTATAAGTTCCAGCAGTGGACCTTCAATAAGACTTGACGTATGAAGAGATTCCAGTCGCATTGTGGACCGAATGATCAAGAGACTATGAAATAAATATATAGCAATAGTTAAGGTCCTATGGAGGAATCAAACAATGGAAGAGTGCACTTGGGAAAGTGAACAAAGCATACAGGACAAGTACCCTTATCTATTCAAAGAGCAAGATAAATCTTAAAATTTGAGAACGATTTTTCTTAAGGTGGGGAGAATGTAATACCCAGTACTTGGAACGTTAGAGTAGATATATGTTCGTTCATATTTGTTTGATGAATGTTAGCATGTGTATGTTTATATGTGTATGGTAGATAATCTATAATGATTATATGTTAAAACATGATGAGTTATGACTGATTTTGAGATGTTAAACATGTGTATGTATAAGTTGATTGAGTTTGGATAAGTTAGAATGGAGAAACATGAGAGTTTCTCATTAGCAAGCCTTTCACGGGCGTGAAGTTTCTTCATAGGTGTGAGACATTATTCACCACTGTGAAAAAAACTTTTGTGTAAATTGGCCAACTCTTCATATTCATCTTCATGGGCGTGAAACATTCATTTATAGCCGTAAAGAAGTGCTTCGAACCCAACGTTAACAGTAACCTTCATGGCCGTGAAACATATTCACGGGCGTGAAAACACAGGCCTATAAATATCTGACTCTTCTTCTTTATTTTTAGATTTCATTTATGTCATTCCCTTCTCTTTCTTTCTTCATAAATATATTTCACCTACCCATAAATTCATTAAATTCTCTTCTCAAAAACTTATTTCATCTCCATTAACACAATAAACAAGGATTAAACTACCAAGAAACATCAAAACTTCTAAAGGATTATCCAATTCAAGGTATTTATTCCAAACTCAATTTTAAGTCAAGATAAATTAATACATAGTTAGAATAAGTGAATATAAGTTAAGTATAAATGTTTAAAAGCATCATTAGTATTTATTATAGATTATAAGCAAGATATATATGGATTTAGGGTTTTGGGTGAATAGTAGCTATTCATCCCAATCTTTCATATTTTTTTAATAAGTGATTAAATTGATGTTAGAAAACATATTAGGATTCTAAAAGATGATTAGAATCTTAAAAATTTACCATGTATGAACATTATTGGGCATAAACCATAATTGTGAGTATTTGGAGATTTGTCATAGGAGAGAAGAACTCAAGAAAATAGAGAAAATTATTAAATGTACAAGTAATTGAGGGAAATACAAGGATAATTTGCTTTAAGGTGAGTTATGGGATAATTTATTCTTTGTTATGAAATCCACACTTGTTAATATTGTTCTTGAATGAAGTTTAGTCATTGTTCTTGAACTAAATTTCATATTGAATATTATTATTTTTGATATTATAATATTATTGGGTCTTAGGCCATCATTGAAATGTATTACCTTTGAAAGACTATTTGAGTCATATGCAGTTATTGAAAACCTATTAAATATTGTTAATGATATTGATAATGTGAGGTCTCTAGACCCACCCATTGTTCCTTGTATCGATTGTATGGCTATTGACGATTTAGAACGCCCTTCCAATGAGGAATAAATCATTGGACTGTGTACACCACTGACCTAGATAATAAGGTCAAATTGTATCAATGGCTTCACCTAGGGGACTGTGTACACCCTGGGACGTATGTTCTGATCAAGCATACGTACGGTATGAGATCGTAGTATCTCGATGGATGGATGATATGGATATGATGGTTGTTCTATCATCACACTGATGAGTGTCATTTCTTTATAGGCGCGTAAATATATATCATTAAATGTATTCTTATTGTTGATAAACAATTGTTACTATTATATATATATATTTATATTGAATTCAATCTATTCTGTGATCAATCAATGTAAAACCCTAAGCATATTATATCTTCATAACTTATTGAGTTTTCGACTCATTTTTTTTTCTATTGTGGATTTCAGGTGCTAGAGAACCCGTTGATAGGATAGACAAAGCTTCTTGATTGTTTTTCTCTCTCTAAGAAGCTAATGTATTGATATGATAATTATATGATGTTTTATATTATTATGGAATATTAATCTTAGTGGCTCCATAGATTAAATTGTATTAAAATTGAGATATATTTGAACTTATTATAAACCCTTGTTCCTTATTGATGATTGTATTTTGTCTTTTGATAGATAAGGAACAAGTGATATTGTATTGATGAATTATCTATGTATTGAAGTATATTGCATGGTTATAGAATATTATTGATGATTGTTGATCTATGTTTCGGTTTTATAGATTTATGGTGGCCTTAAGCTTACCCTTGCCCTATAACCGTCACACTTTTGGTTTTGGAGTGTGACATCCACCTTCATACTTCCACCTGTTGAAAGCAAAATTGTTGACACAAAATATTTCAACACCATCTTAACGCTCTCTTGATCTTCTATGTCCTTAAATACAATTTTTTCGAAACATCGTTTCAGGTCCTTCACCTTGATTTTACTACTAGGAACTTCTATGCCAAACAATTTTCTCCATAGTCTTAGTGTTTGTTTTGGCAAAATATTGTACTTACTAAATGGAAGCCCCGTTACTAAGGCAAATTCAATTTGCCAAAACTTCACTATCGACCCACCAATTTTAAACCACATTGTAGATGAATCAATTAATTATTCTGCATGTGTGAGCTCAACTACTTTTTGCAGCAAATAATGAATAACCTGCATATGCAACACCTAATTATCCAGTATAACAAAAAGCAGACCAACGCATGCATGGGCTCTACACAATTGTTGCTGGGGAGAGCTTAGTAGTTGCCTAAATTTTGCTATTCTATTAAAATATGAGTAAATTGTTATCTTCACTGTTACCTTATTTGTTGCCTTAGCAGCACCCTGAAATCATTAAAAAAATTAAATAAATAATCCAAAATTTTTTATTAGACATAATTTTGACTCTGTTTCGATTGCCAATGTAGTTGAAATATGTAAAACAAAGTCGATAATAAATGTAATATTGATCTAATGAATAAAAGTAGCTAAAAAGAAAAAAATTAATACAGTTCACTATTTATCGATCTTATTTCAACCTAGTTTCAATTTTATTTTGGTATTTTTTCGACTGATAATTGGGTTAAAACCATGACGAAACCCCCCAAAAAATATAGATTAATGCAAACTATAAAATAAAATAGATTTTATCGCTTTTTAAACTATCGACCTTAGAAAATCTTAAACCCAAATATATCAGTCAATATAAACTTTGTCGAAATGTGAATAATATTAAAAAAAAAACTTACATTTTTCTTCTTGCCGGCCATTTTCAGTTATTTGAAGAAGTTGGGTTCAATAATATCGATGATTCGCGATTTTAAAGTAAACGATAAGACTGATGAGGAGAAGACAAAAATCTTTCAAATAAACAGAAAGACTGAAATGTGAAATGAGGAGGACAAATTTTTTTTTGAAGAAAACGATTGAAAAAGGTAACAATTTCTTTCAATTGAAGGAGAAGAATAATGATTTGAAAAAATGAAAAATAAAAAAGCCACTAAGTTGAAAAGTTTGGAGAAAAAAAATGGTAAAATGATTTATATGTCTTTTTATTTTTTTCAAGTCAAATAAAAATAATTATGTCATTACAAAAAGTTAGGGATCATAATTTTAATTGAAATTATTTTTGTAAAAATTATTATAAATAATGACATTTTTATAAATTTCTCCCAAATATATAATTAAGAAAAACCTAATTTCTAAAACCCCGAGGCTGAAATTTGAAGTTTAAATGTTTAATGTTTTATTTGTTGCTTTCATTGCCAACAAAATAACTTAAACAAAGATATATATATGCCCGAAGTAGCACAGATTACAGAGACGGTAAACATAAACCCTAGCCTTCTAGCATTTAAGCCTCGCCAAGTCGTTCTGCTCTGTAAGCCACCAGCTCCAGCCAAGAAGATGAAGCAAAACGACGGCACTAACAACAACATCAAAACCCTAATTCTCAACCCTGAGCAGAAAGATCTTCTCTTTCACTCTATAGCTAAGTATCTTGAACGCAGTGGCTTCTCCAAAACTCTGAAGAAGTTTCGCTCAGAAACCAAAATCCAGGTTCCTCCTCTCTCTCCATGTGGATTTAGGCTTGTTATCACATTTGTTTTCTTTCTAACTCCATTGTTTATCTGCGCAGAATGATGATTTGGAGAATTCCTCATTTGATTTGGAAGAGATGTTCTGCAAGTTCTTGGACATGTGGTAAGATAGTCATTAAATTCCTTGTTTTCATATATTTTATTTGCTTTGGTGAAAAGCAACTTGTTTATGGGGAATTTTTAGAAATATTTTATTATTTCTAAGATATAATACTGGAAAACCCGTAAAAGCTTAGATCTTGTTTATTTATGAAAACAAAGCCCATTTTCAGAAAATGGAAAAAATCGGAATTTTGTGTTTAATTGTCAAATTTTGTAGATGAAAAATTTGAAAACAATTTTCCAAAATTTTCAAAATTACACTATATAAAGGAAAACTACTTCCCATAACTAAACAAGGCCTTCATATTTCTTTTCCTGTTTATTGTTGAATAAGATAAATAATTATGCAAAAAATGGTAGACAATGATTCTGATGGTTGGTGGCTTGGCCGCTATACAAACTAAAGATGACTTGCAGTAGTCCACTGACCAATGGATATCTGTTTATATTTCTTAAAATGTTTGTTACTGTTGTAAGAGCCATTTCCTTCGGGTTAAAGGTATATTTTATGTAAAACCCAAGATACTAATGTTCTAGCAGTTATGACTTGGGTGTTGCTTTGTCTGTAGTTGGCATGGTCTTTGGTGGTCTCCTCGACAGAATTTCTACACTTTTTGTTAGACAGTTCTAAATACTTTAACAAATTTTAGTGTTAACAAGTTTCCTAATTTTCAATTTTAAAGTCTGTTTTGCTTTTCTTGAATTAAATATTTAGTTACCTTTTCTCAGTGTATGAATTTCTGTATTTTGCAGTAATCATGTCAGTAAAAACTTCAAGAGCCGCAAAGTGCAAGGTATGCTTAAATTTGAAAAGTAAATAAATTTGTTTTAATGTGGACAATCTCTTATTATCTTTCTGCCTGTCTTTCTTCTATATTCTCTGTTACAGTAAATTTAATTTCTATGATAATTTTTTGATGCTAATCCATATTTTAATTCTATTACTGCAGAATTTCAAACTGATGGAATTTCTAGAAAAGATGGAGAGAGTGAGGGAAAGAAAAAGAAGAGTGATAAGAGTACCGGTGACAAATCTATTGATTCTAAGAATGATGAAGAGACAATGACAGATGATGCAGGTCCTATAGGTGAAAAATCCAAAGAGAAAAAAAGAAGCAAAAAAAATTCAAATTCTTTTGACCAAGAAGAACAGGTCAGCACAAAGGTTTTGCAGGAGCCTGTTGAAGAGTGCAAAAAAGTAACGGACTCTGGGATAGATAATAAACCAAAGGATACGAAGAAGAAGAAGAAGAACAAGCTGTCTTCTGATCCTGTTGTTGATGAAGGAAAACATAATGAAAGTGATTCTAAGACTCCAAAGGAGGATGTTACTGACAAAGAGAACAAAGGTTCCAAGAAGAGAAAAAGAATGGCTTCTGAAGAAGATGTTGTCCAGGCTGCTGGTGAAAATCTAGCTGAAGAATCCAAACCTAGAAAGACAGAAGAATCCAAACGGAGAAAGACAGAAGGTTCTGAGGTACCCAAGATACAAAAGCAATCTGCAGAGTTAAATTCAGCCAACATAACTGAAGAAAAAGCATGCAAAGAAGAAAGTAGCCATGTTGGTTCTATTGAGTCCCCGAACAAATCTGTTAAACAGATTAATGGGCAGTCAAATGGGAGCCTCAAGGAAGATGGAGAGAAATCTACCATGCGGAAAACCATAAAGCAACAGAATGGTTCAGCTGAGGTACGGATTTGAACACCAACCTGGTTGTGTTGCTTTTCGAGCAACAAATTCTGAATCAGAAACCCCTCAAAATACCAAATGCCCAGCTTATATGAATTATTCTATGATTATAGTCTTTTACAGTATGCTTGTGCATACCTCTTGTGGTCCACCTATCTTTTCATTCTTAATAGTGAAAATTTAGAAATAAGGATAATATGTTGCAAACTATTTTCTCTGTGATGCATCTGTTTTTTCTTCAATTTTTATATGATCAGTTGTACAGAGAATAGGATGAATTTTATCTATCTAATTGATCTACTTGCAATTTGAAGGTGAAAAAGTTTTAATTATGCCCTTGTTAGCTACACTCAATGCATGATATTGTATTTTAGATTGCGTATTATTATTCAGTTTTATCATTATACAAGTTAATTCTTTTCTTTCTTTTAGTGTATTTGAAGCCAGAGATTTCTTATCTAGAGTCTGGTGTTTCTTTGTAAAGACATTTTAGTTTTTCCTTTTATTTTTTTCAGTGTTATGATTTTTTTACGGTCATAGAAATATAGAATGTATGAATCATTTTCTAAAGTACTTTATCCACCAATTGACCATAAAAAATTGAGAAATTAGACTATTTCTAGCATTGGCCTTGTGTGCATCAGTTTTTATGTTAGTGTCAATGTGACTTAGACTTTATTATCTTGAGGATGAGAAATATGATAGAGATATAGCAATACTTCTATGAAATAAAATATACAACTGTGCTTTTCTGAGGTATTTGAAGCCATAAAGGTGTGTAAAATGTACATATGGAAATACTATGGCGTTTTTAAGTATACTTACAACTGGAATCATGTCATTGCAGCCAAAGACAGTTAAGTATTTTCAGAGGGTAAAAGTTGATGATGTTGTTTTCTCTGATGAGAGGCTTAAAGATAATTCATATTGGGCGAAGGTTTGTTTCTAGATCAATTTTTAAGTTCTCTTCATCTGAGTTTTCTATGTTTATGTAGTTTCCTTTAAACTTTGTTTCCCTAATTTTGTGCAGGATGGTGCTGAGGTTGGATATGGTGCTAAGGCACAGGAAGTTCTTGGGCAAGTTAGAGGAAGGTGCATTTTGTAGTTAAGGCTTTTGTTTTCATCTTACTTTGAGATGCATACTGAAATATAAAAAGAAAGAACAAAAAAAGTAGATGTTCATGCTGTTTTGGTATAAACCTCACTGCCAATGAGGACCAGAACAAGGATCAAATTAGTTATGTAAAGGTCCACTTGAAATTGGTTGGCATGGCTGTTCTATCTAAAAAAAAAGGGTCATCCTACGATTATTTGGCAAGTTCTGTCAATGATATGTAAGGCAATTGTGGTTTGTGATTTTGCTTTCTCTCCCATGAACTTGTTAATTCTTTTCATCTTCTGTCTTCTACTGCCAAAAAAATTCAGAGACGTCTTCCTTCTATTCTAGCCCTTTATGATCCAATCCTGACAAAATCAAATCTAGCTCTAGTACATAATAAGATACATCTGAAAAAAGATCAATGTAATTAACTAATTCTACCTTCTCAGAGGCTGTCCAGGCCTTTGTTGCAGGAAAAGGCTAAATTTGAGGCTGGTGAGCTGTTTTGAGTCTTTTTCCTCCTTTTTTTTTTTATCATCCTTTATTTCCTTTTTGCTTCACTTAGGATAGTATAACTTTTATATTTGGTCTCAGTGTTGGATATTATAGGAATCATATCATGGAAGTTCTTGGTTGTCCCTTTCGCTCTTTTTATTATTTGCATGTGTGAATTTTTTGAACCGTGCAATGTTTTTTATGGATTTATTTGCCATTTTTGTTTCAGCAATGGTTGTCACACTAACTACTTATTATTAATTATGTTTTGGTACTAAGATCGGATTACACCTATTGGCAATGCACTCGAGCTTATGTGGTCTTTGCTTGTTTAGTTTTTTGGATACTCTGTATTATGACAGCTTATGGATACTCTATGCTTTGATCTTAATGTGCTTGACGTTGTGATTTTATGTCCTATCTCTACATCTTCCCCAGGGGTTTTAGGCATGAAAAGACGAAGAAGAAGCGTGGGACATACAGAGGAGGGCAGATTGATATGCAGTCACATTCTGTTAAGTTCGACTATTCAGATGATTGATTGGAGACCTCTTTTCCGAAGATTTTTGGGTCACTTTTCATGGATCAATACGGTAGTTTTATTTTGCTACAAGTATTGTTGCCTATGGTTCTGTATTTTTTTTTTATTAATTATGATTGAACAAACTCTTAGTCAACTGAATTATTTATAGGTATACTTTTTGCGTTGATTTCAAATTTGATGGGTTTCCTTTGTCATCATCACCCCATCTTCTTCTCTCTTTTCTTTTGCTTTAATCAAAATATGAATGAATTGTCTTCAAACTGAGTCCTGTCTTGGTAAGTGGAACTATGACACGTTCAATTTTTAGGCTTTTCTGATTTGACTCAATTATACCAACCTGACTTGAACTAACAGCTCGGTTGTCATTGATGTTTTATCTAGTGAGTTGGCTTTCTGCTATTAAGGTCGATGTTCTCGTGTCAAATCGATGAAAGCCGGGCTGATTAAAAAATTAGATGAAAGTAGAGGATTGACTAGAGTCGAACCTAAATAAAATTAAAAATAATATTAGATAATATAAAAAATATAAATTGTATTATATAATTTTATATTTATTATTTATATATTTAAAATAAATATAATATATAATGAAAATAAAATAATAAAATAATTATATAATTAAATATTTATTATATATGCAAAATTTTTCATTAATAAGTTTAATTAATTAAATAGTTAATTTGTTTTAATAAATAAGTTAAATTTAATTTAATTAAATAAAAATATTTTAATATAGGTAATTTAGTCAATTTTAAATTTTAAATTATAATTAATAAGAAATATATTTTTATTAGTATTATAATTAATATTACAATATAAAATTTTAAGTGTGGTGGATGGATTATTTATTATTTATTTTTTAAAATTTCAATTAAATTTAAATTTTTTTGAAAAATAAATGCTTATTTTTTAAATTAATGATTGCTAATAAAATAAAGAAACCAACTGTATAATGCAAATTTAATATATGCATAAAATTTCATCTGTCAAATCAAAATTAATCATTATGTATAGAGAAAAAAACCCGCTCAAATATGAATTTAATTAACTTTTTAAAATAAAAAGATACAATATATTATTAACTAGAAGTTAGTAATAGAAATTGGATTATAATTTATTTTTTCAACGGTGGTTAGTGGGGGTAAATGATATCACTTATTATTAAATTATTAGAGTTTTTTTTATTATAATTTTAATCACAGATTAAAAAATCATTACAGATTAATATTTAATTTTTTTAAAAGATTTCATCCGATAATTAGTTGTTAGGTTTTTGGTCGAATCGAAATATGTAATATTCACGTCAACTAATAGTAATGATAGAGATATATCAGTGACATATGGTGATCACCAAACTTTGAAAATTTTTAATTGAATACTTACTCACCAAAAATAAGATCAGATCGGCACACGTGGATGACACGTCAGCTGATGATGTTGACTAGGAGCCATGCCACGTCACAAGGTTTATTTTACCCTATCTAATATCGCCTTTTACATCTAAAACAATAACGTTTCTTCATACGATTTTGAATTTGACACCATCAGGGTAAGATGGTAAAACAAAACTATATAAATTCTTTCTATCTAAATTTTCAAACCCTAACTTGTTCATTTCTCTCATTGATCCGCCAAATATCATTCTCAAAGCAAAATGGGCCAAAACGACCACTAGATTGAACAAAGATCGGAAAAAGCGCGATCAATAAGCGTTGGTCATGGGTGTATCGACAAACACAAAAAATATCCTGGTGGTCGCAATAACACTGGAGGTATGTACTACCATAGGATCCTCTTTTATAAGTACCATCTTGGGTATTTTGAAAATGTCGGTACGCGATATTTCCACAAGTTGAGGAACAAGTTCTACTACCCTATCGTCAACATTGACAAGCTCGGTTCAATGATTCCTCAGGAAGTGAAAAACAAAGCTAGCAATGACAACGTGCTGATGCTCGTTGTCACTCAATTTGACTACTTCAAGGTGTTGAGTAAGGGTATGGTATAAGAGAATCAACCGATTGTGGTAAAAGGTAAGCTGGTATCTAAAAATACTGAGAAAAAGATAAAGGAAAATGGTGAAATTATTATCCTTACGGCCTAAGATTGTTTTATTTTTCTCTATGAACTTTAAGTTTTTTATATTAATGCCTAGTTTATTATTATTGCTGTTTTGGTAGTTTTTTATTTAAATGAATAGAAGTTACTTTATTAGTGTTTATATTTTTTACATTTGCATCATTAATTGTGTGATGTGGCAAATATTTATCATGTGGAGATGACTTGGCACTTCTAGTTAGCATCATCAGCTAACCTGCTATTTATGTATGCCGATCCGATTTTGTGATCATTATGTATCGTTGACGTATCATACTCCCTTATCACTATCAGTTAATGTGGACACCACGTGTTCCGATTTAGCAAAAAATTTAACAAGTTATCATTAGTTGAAATTTTTTAAAAAGATTATGTATTAATCTGCAACGATTACTCCAATAAGTTAATGATCAGTATCACTTATCCGTGTTTAGTGGTTAGAGTATAGGCAATAGCCTGAAAAATGATGTGAAGTAAGGGCATATGCGGGCATTTTAAGAGCAAGGCATTAAGATAATTAGGAAATAAAATAAAAAAATAAAAAAAATAAAGGAAAATATAATTAAATAATACTTTATCAAGGAGTAAAGAATTAATTTGTTAAAATGGAGAAACTATTTTACTAATTTCATCAAACTAATAATTTACTATAAAAAATTACTAAAATTAAAGGGGCACTATCTTTTAATAGATCTGCATTTGTGGTGGAATGGAGATCGCGGGTGAAGAGTTGATGAAGTGCAAATTTGGTGTGAGCTATCCAATTTTGGTCATTTTTCTTGATTTCCCTAAATTTTGCCAAAGAAAACACTTCAAAAATTATTTTCTCATTTTTCCTAAATATATTAAAGTCCGTTTGGGATAAAAATTTGAATTTAAAAATCCAATTACTTGAAATTAAAATTATGTTGAAATTTTCAATGTTTGTATCATGCTGATGGGAATAATAATGGATAATAAAATTATGTTGAAATTTTCAATGTTTGTATCACGCTGATGGGAATAATAATGGATAATAATGGACTGCCAGCATTCACGATGTGACGCCGGTGACAATAATAGTAACAGTTATAATTATAAGACAAAAATAAAATTATAAAATTAATTTTTTAAATATATTATAATTTTATGAAATTATAAATAAAATTTAAATTCTAATACTCTTTAGTACTATCAAATACTAGAATTGAGACCTCCCAAATCAATCCTTGATTTTTTCCTTTAATTTCTGTCAGACTTTTTTTTTATTGGAAACTTTTTTTTTTTGTTTTTTTTTGTGCCCCCAACAAACGGGGTCTTAGATACAAAAATAGAAAAATTACGACAACACTACTGACATCGTTAACCCTTCTCTACGTATCCTATTTCTTTCAATAACTATGAGCCTATGACATAAAATTGATATTTAAACATGGCAGCATAATCTTCAACAGGCACGCGGTCAAAACCCCTGACTCCTCCCGCTTCTTGGGAACTTACAGTTTCATGTTATATTTCTCCCCGATTTAAATTTTCGTTGGATTTATACAATTATACATTAACTAGTTCTATATATTTACCCACTTTAAGCACTTAACCTACAAATTCGATTTTTAATTTTTGTTAGGAAGAACAAGTTTGAACACCACTCGGCAAAATACTATTGAGCATCACCCAAATATACAGTATCAGAACAGGAGCGTTTAATTTGGAATTAGTATCTATACAAACACATTTACTCGGGTTCCTAACATTTAATTTACAATATGGTAAAGTATTTGTTAAAAGAAGAAAGAAAAGATTCAAAAACCGTTAAAAAGATATTGCAGCCTAAATTCTGGCTTGAAAAAACTGTATGTCAATATCGGCGTCAATCCTATAACCCCAAAAAAAAGGGTAAACAAGGCACTTTCAGATGTGATAACTTATGTATAATAAGAGAGTTTGATTGCAGTTCTTGTAAAATCCTCTTGACTTTTAACTGACTGACCTGAAAGACACATCAAGAAAAAATTATATATCTACATATATATATACATTTAAATTTACGAAGCCTAATAATATGCAATACGAAAGTTTCTTACTTCAGGAATTTGTACGTCCAAAAAATCTTCTTGGAAAGAACTTATGCAACGGAGTGGCTGGAACAGGTATAAATTTGCCAACAAAAGCGAGGGGCCAACTATAGAAGGGAAGGAAAAAAAAAGATTCTCATCAGTCGAGCAGAATGTACAATAAATAATTAAATTTTTTCCGCATCTATGAATTGCAAAATAAACTTATAAATTACAGTCGATTCAGCAGCCACAAGGTAAAAAGATTAAAATTTTCTTCATAATTTATATACATAAAAAATAAAACATTGCCGAAATGCACACCAAAGATCATATAGATGAAACAACAACCATCACTAACCTTATTAAAGCAATAACAACAGAAATCAACCATTGCTTCCAATTAAGCTTAACTGTTGAGGTAAACTTCCCAATGAACTCGATGATAATGACCTGTAAAAAAAACACGAGGAAGAAAAAATATATTTTACGTACACATATATATTGCTGCAAAATATACAAAAACCCCAAGAAGTAATCTGGAGAATTCAGAAGTCCGACCTGGAGAATGAGTGTTATAGCAACTATGGCCATGAAAAGATGGTTTTTGGTTATTCCTTGGAAAACATTAAGCTCATCTGGCTTCCGGGCATTAAATTCATTGAAGATCTGCAGTTCAAAGTTAACAATCAGCTCTTCATCGTACTTTGGCGAGCTCTTTATCATACTTAGTCAAAATATGCATGCGCTCTTTTTCACACCATTAATGGCCAAGTCAGATCCAAATCTAAAATGTGGAAGAATTGTGACATCAGGTCACCAGCAGAAAATAGCTATCCTCACACAAGGCTTTTTGGCATGATCACAGAATTGAAGTAAAAACTCATACATGCAAAAAGTGAGGACAACAACTTGAATATGACCCAGACAGACAAATTCCCAAGTGGGGGAGGTGGGATTGATGAAGCTGCTAATTGAATTCTGGTATAGATCATTCCCATGGATAAGCTTAAAGCAGCTTAAAAGGTTACAGATAAAAACTATCAAATGAGGTGATTCAAACGTAATCATCATTCGAATTGTTTGAACAAAAAGTGGAAAAATCTTCAATTGATCTGACTTGAGAAAAAATGTTAGATTCATAAAAGTGAAAAGAAAATATTACACCTTTTTTTTTTGCATATTTCAAAACATTATTCTTATTCAAATTCATGAACCTAACCAAAATAATGCAAATTTATCACTTGCAAAGCAAAATAGCAAATCCTTCAACAGATTACATATATGGTATTTATTAAAAAAAATTTAACTCCCACAGTCTACTAATGCACCAATGAGAAAAAGCCACCCAAACATAGCATGTGAGAATTATGAATATAACTACAATCTAAATTAAGTGCGCGCGCGCGCGCACACACACACACACACATATTCAAGTGCTGGAAAAAGCTCCAAAACGATTGACTTCAGAGCACGAGTGCTGGGGGAAAAAAAAACCTAAATTGCGACTTTCTATCTACCGATGGGAAGGGACTCACCTGGCAGAGTACAAACGCATTGAATATTAAGGTGTTGTTCACTTTGTTTGCATGCTCGGGGTTGTCATGCTTCAAACCTAATAAACTCTTTCCTCGGAAATTCAGGACAAGCAACACGCTCACCTGATATGTTGCCTGATTTTCAAAGAAACTATAAGCAGTGAAAATATGTGTGAAGAATGACTGAAAAAAAGCTTGTTATCTATGAGTTTCTTAACAATTACCATAGTACTATGAAAAGAACATGAAAATGAAAAAATGCATACCTGTATCAGCAGGTTCCTCCACATGATATTTGTTATTAAAGGTTCCCTGAACAAATATTTGACATGAGCACATTTACATAACATCTAAAATGCAAAATAGAATGTTCTAATTCAGCTGGCTTGATAACAGAAACAGAATCTCTGAAATATGAATAAAAGATGGGATGAGAACCCCATTTAAATCAATAACCAATGTGCAGAGGAAGTGTTGAGAACTGAGAATTCATTAAGATACTCTTAGTTATTTGTATTTCTGGAGGGGAACTCATAGCTTGCATTAGCAAGACAGTGGGATTAGGTGAAAGGAAAGGTTAGGTTCAAGTCAGTGGACGAAGTATGACTTGGATATGGAGATAAAGTTAAGCATGGCTGTATTATTTCCTTTTGTATCATTGTTGTACTAGAACTATAAAATCACTAAAGAAATCAATGGGAAGTCCCAGCCCTAAGAGGTTCAATTTACAGAAACTGTTCTCTTGTATTTGCAATGTGTGCTTTAAGTGTTTGTGCGCGTTTTTTGGCCTACCATCACTAAACAGAGCAATTTTCCATGCAATTTTCATATTAAACAATAGTTCAGAATTTCTAGACTCATCAGCAAGGATGAAGCAAAATCTCTTTTGAAGAAATATTTCATAAATCCAAGTATTACCCTAGACATCTGTTGACCGGTGTTAAATAGAATCTTTTAAGGAGTGATTTCTGAATGCCTAATTATTAGCACTTAATTTCTTTCCTTCTATATCTACTTTTAGGGTTTTGTTTTAGGGTTATTATGTATACAAAAATGCTGTTGTAAAGAAGAAATATTAAAGGCAGGACATAAATATATTTTTCCCATCAACATGGTATCAGAGCTTCTTCTTCTGTGCAGCAAGAGGAAAGTCGAAAAATGCCATGATACACAGTTCATGTAGTCAAGGCAGGGTTGGTTGCCAATACTCTTCGTGAGCAGCAGAAAGTCAGTAACCAGGGTCCATCAGACAAGGATCACTTAACCTATGAGTATTGTGGAAAGCCAAGGCATACTAAGGAGAATTGTTGGAAGCTACATTGTCGACCAACTAGGGGTCGTGGATGTAAGAGTATGACCTCAACAAGATCACAGGCAAACCTGTCCGAAACTGCAGAAATAACATCACCTAGAGAGAGCAAATACTGAAATTTTTTCCAATGAGGAAGTACAAACCCTAAGATGTCTTTTGTCTCAGCTTGATTCACAATCAAACACAAGTGCTTCCTCCAATTTTGCCAAAACAGGTGCTGCTTTTCTTGCCAATCTTGATACTCATAATGATCCATGGGTTATAGATTATGGAGCAAACAAACATATGACAGGTTCTTCCAATAAATTCTCAACTTATTATCCATGTCCAGACAAGGATAAAGTCCGTATAGCGAATGGATCTTTAACCTCTATATCTAGAGCAGGTTCTGTTAAACGTACTGCAACCATCAATCTATCTTCAATCCTTCATGTTTCTAGTTTTCTATTAATCTTTTATCTGTTAGTGCAATCATAAAAGCACTAAATTGCAAAGCTGAATTTTTTTCTATTTATTTTGTCTTTCAGGATTTGAAAACAGGGAAAGTAATTGGCGACAGTAGACTACAAGATGGCTTATATCTGCTGGAGGAAGGGTTCAGTACTTTGAATCCTGGTATTACCCAATCCCTATTAAGAGAATCAATGACACTGAACCAACAAATAATCCAATGGCATAAACGATTAGGACACCCATCTTTGTCTGTTTTAGAGAGACTATAACCTAGTTTGTTTAAGCAATGCAGTTTGATTTATTTATCTTGTGATGCTTGTGAATTTGTTAAACACACAAGAAAGTATTATCCTTCAATTAATAAAAAGAGTTATATTTCTTTTATGACAATTCATTCTGATGTATGGGACCTACCCAAACTATTTCATTATCTGGCTATTTTTACTGTTGTACTATATTGACTTGGGTCTATTTAATGAAAGCAAAGAATGAGACTTTTTCTTGTTTCAAGTAATTTTACAACATTACTTGTGCAAAATTTGATGCCAAAGTTAAGATTTTGAGAACTGATAATGAAACATAATATATGGATGGTGTTATTCGTGCATATCTATATCCTAATGGAGTTTCTGAAAGGTAGAATAAACACTTAATAAAAGTGGCTCGACATGTTAATTATAAATGTTCCAAAGGTTTACTGGGAAAATGCAGTGCTTCAACCACATATCTTATAAAAAAAATGTCCCTAAGAACACTGAATTTTAAGAGTCCTTTAGAAGTTCTACAAGGTAATAATTCATATACTATTCCTCCAAAAAATTTTGGATGTGTGTTATGTTCATAGAAGGAATGTAAGAAAGTTAGAACCTAGAACTCTTAAATATGTGTTTGTTGGATACTCTGCAACTCAAAAGGGATACAAGTGTTATCATCCATCCACTAGAAAGTACTTTGTATGGATGTTACTTTTAGGGAATCAAAGTCTACTTTCCTTCACCACAGTTATCTCTTCAGGGGAAGGATAAGGACGAAGAGGTAGAAATCATAGCACCTACCCCTATGTTGATCTCTAGCCAAAATTCTACTGAGGATCAGGAGCAGCCGAAACAACCTAAAAATGGACATTGGATATGCCAGATTTTAGAACCTGCACACATTGGAACAAGACAGATAAAGCCATTGAGCATGTCCAACCTTGTCAAATTCCATCTCTAAGCTCTGTTCCTGAGAATTCATGTTGAGAGTCTTCTTTTAACTTCTTATTCTAATTCCATTGCTAATGAGCTTGATGTTCTTATTGCTCTTAGGAAAGGAGTTAGAGCTTGATGTTCCTATTTCTAACTTTGTTTCCTATGATTCTGTGTCTTCTTCCTATAGAGCCTTTGTATTGCTTGTTTCTTCTATTTTTGTTCCACACAGTTGGCAAGAAGCATATCAGGATCCAAAATGGAAAGAGGCAATGGTTGATGAGATGAAAGCTTTGGCAGAAAATGAGAAATCAGAAAATAATATTCTTCCATTGGGAAATAAAAGAGTTGGATGCAAATGGGTATTTATAGTGAAACAGAAACGAAAGGTTCAGTTGAATCGTACAAAGCTCAGTTGATGGCAAAATGCTTCACTCAGACCTATAGGATAGATTATCAAGAGACTTTTGCTCCTATTGCAACCATCAGAATCATGTTTTTGTAAGCGGCTAATCTTAATTGGGATCTATAATAGTTTGATGACAAGAATGTCTTTCTTCATGGAGACTAGGACGAAGAGGTGTATATCGAAATTCCTCCAGTATTTTATGATAAGATAACTAAAAGGAAGGTTAGCATATTAAAGAAGGCATTATATGATTTGAAACAATCACCTAGGACATGGTTTGATAGGCTTAGAAAAGCCATGATCTCATTTAGATATCATCAAAGTAATGTTGATCATACCTTATTCATTAAACAATATAGCAGTAAGATCACGTTACTTACTATTTATGTTGATATAGTTGTAACAGGAGTTGATAAGGTGGGGATTGCCCGCCTTAGAGAACTTTTAGCTCAAGAGTTAGAGATCAAGGATTTAGGCAAGATACAATATTTCCTTGAAATAGAGGGCCATATCAGATAATAGAATTTTTATTTCTCAAAGGAAAGATATTTTGGATCTCCTTGAAGAAACTGGTATGTTGAGATGTAAACCTGTAGACTCTCTTGTTGAAGCTAATCACAAATTACAAGCAGGGGTCGGTAAGTCAATTGATTTAGGCCAATATCAAAGGGTTGGGAGATTGATTTATCTCTCACATACCAAGCTAGACATAGCTTACGTTGTAAGTTTGGTAATGCAAGATCCTCGTGACTCCCATGTAGAAGAAGTTTTCCGCATTTTAAGATACCTAAAATCTGCACCAAGAAAGGGGCTACTCTTCTCTAAGCATGATCACCTAAAAGAATAAGCTTTTACAGATGCAAATTGGGCTGGATCTCTTAATGATAGGAGGTCAATATCTAGTTATTACACATTTGTATAGGAGGTCAATATCTAGTTATCGCACATTTGTATAGGAGGTCAACAACATCTAGTTATTGCACATTTGTAAGGGGGTAATTTAGTTACTTTGAGAAGCAAAAAACAGACTGTGGTAGCATGATCAAGTGCAGAAGCAGAATATGAAGCTGCTGCACAAGGTGTTCGTGAATTACTATGGCTGTAGAAATAGATAAAAGAATTGCGATTGTTAGAAGGTTTGTGATAACAAGGTTGCTATTAGTATAGCTCACAATCCAGTTCAATGCGGTCAAACAAAGCATATAGCGACTGACCGACCTTTCATAAAGGAAAAAATAACAAATGGGATTTTAGATGTTTCCCAAGTGACCTCAGAAAAACAAGTGGCCAATGTGTTCACCAAGGGACTTAGTAGCAGGCCATTTCATACTCTAGTTTGCAAGTTGGGCATGTGTGATATCTATGCTCCAACTTGAGAGTAATGTTAACCGGTGTTGAATAGAATCTTTCTGGGAGTGATTTTTGTATCCTAAAATTAGGCACTAATTATTAGGGCTTAATTTATTTCCTTCTATATCTACTTTTAGGGTTTTGTTTCAGGGATAATATGCATATAAATATGCTGTTGTGAAGAACAAATATTCAAGGCAGGAAATAAATATATTTTTCCATTCAGCAGCATCTAATCTAGGCATCAAGTAGGAGGCATTTATTATTCTTGTTGAATATGTTTTCATGACAAGGACACAACCAGCTAATTCCGGCTCATACAAGTTATAGCAATTACAAAACGATCAGACAGGTCTTGGCACAAACTAAACAAAACAGCCTCAAATTCTGCATAATCTGAAGTCTACAAAAAAATCAATTGAACTTATTGGATGGATTACACCCCATGTCAGGGAATCAAGTTGACCCAACTTAAAAATGTGCCATAATTGCAAGAGAATATTAAAATTCAAAAATTAAGGGGACTAATATCGCCCTTGCTGTTAAAAAAACAGATTCCTAATTTTCCTAATAATGTTTTTCTAACTTTAAGATATTACTACCACCATGGGAGGAGATCCGTTGCTCAGAGCCCAACCGTCCAAATAGGCCCACTACAACTAACCACTTTAATGCCTCACTCAATTATAAGCTCACACAAAGCAGCTCAATTTTAATGCCTAGAGATCAGCTGAATAATAAGAAGTTACATTTGAGGTCTTGAGCCACAACATATAATAGTATGCCAAGAAGCAGCAATCATAACATATCTTACCTGCGACCAACTGGGGGCCTATGCATCAGGTGATCCGTAGGTGGTTCAGTAGCCAATGCCAATGCTCCAAGAGTATCCATAATAAGGTTAACCCAAAGAAGCTGCACGGTAAGAAAAGAGAGTCATTAACTCAAATATGAAAAGAAAAAGGCAAGAATCACTCCCTCTTTTGGTTGTGCCTGTGACTATCTACTAGTTTTCTTTTTCTATGCACGAGAGTATACAAACCTGCACAGCATTCAATGGGACATCACCAGATGAAACTGCAGCTACAACATTTATGATGAGAGCCGCAACATTAACTGTAAGCTGAAACTGGATAAATTTCTGAATATTTGCATATACAGATCTACCCCATCGAACAACCTACATACAACAGATACTTCATGTATTGGCATTTTCATTGATTCCACAAATTAAATGTTGCATTCATTCAAGAGAAATTTAGGCCTCAAATAGCAGATAAACAGGAGTGTTCAATTTAACTAGGCTATTCTGCATGATGGTTGACAGAACACCCTCACTAAATGCAACATTTAAAAAAGAAAATTACAGAAATCAGATACTAATCCAGCTCCATATTTGAATCTCTCAGAAAGATAAATACTTCAAACAATCAAACTGAAGCTGATTAGAGATAACTAACCTTCACAACAGAAGCAAAATTATCATCTAAGATAATGATATCTGAGTTCTCCTTAGCAACTTCTGTTCCTTGAATACCCATTGAGAGGCCAATATCTGCCTGAATATAAAATGATGCCAATATTAATAATTAAAAAAGAAGAAGAAAATAACTAAAATTAAAATAAGAATAAAAATTACCAAGTATACATATACAAATGGATGAAGAAAAAGCAGTAACACAGAAAGAACAGTATGGTACAAGTGACCATAGCTGAGACTTGTCAACACAAAGACAAACCAGACAACTAGAATGTCAAGTGATCATAAGCCAAATGACTGTTGCATGACTGCCAGAATTGCTGTTTATTTTCACCTGTTCCTTGACCATTTCTTCGACATACAAATAATTCATGGGTTCCAAATATAAGAAACATACAAACCTCATGCAATGCAGGAGCATCATTTGTACCATCTCCAGTTACAGCAACAACATGTCCCCTCTTTCTCAATGCTTGCACAAGCAGAAGCTTGTCATTTGGAGAAGATCGTCCCATTACCTACACATGATATTGTGGAAGTGCAAAAATAACAAATGTGTCATGGATAATAAATAATATTAGGACATGCAAAGAATTGTGAATTTACAAATACAATTTCAAACATAGACACACAGTCCTTACTGATATCTTCTCAGCAATGTTTTCCCTTTCTCCGTCTGAATAGCCTCGAAATACTTTTCCTTCAATAAGAATAGGCTCCACGGCATCTTCATTTGAACCTAGTATCCCACATTCCAAAGCAATTGCTCTAGCAGTCTGAAGATTATCACCAGTGACCATACGAACCTATGAAAAAGAAAGGAAAATAGAAGTTTCAAATAAAGTGTACCAATGTTGACTATAACAAATTGTAACATAAATAAGCAAACATTACATGGCATCAATTTTTTTTTTGGGTGGGGGATGGGGGAGGGGAATTCAAGTTTCAAACATAACTCTTTTTCTTATTGTCAAAATAGTTTCAGACACAACATAGCAGTGTTGTCAGTTTTTAAATTAAATAAATAAATAAAACAAAGAAATGTATGAAATAAAAGTGTAAACTTTTAAACAAATAAAAAAATAACAAAGTATCTGATAGTTCTGCTCCTTTAAGATATAATACTCAATAACTCCTGCCTTATTATATTAAATGATCAACAAAAGTTATATTAGCATTATAGTTTTTTTATTTTATCACATATTCACATCTGTTGTTTTTATTTGTTGTACATATCTTCGCTTCTAATCATGCACAACCCTTATAATCATTAGGATATGATATGCTACAGAGGTTCCTTTTTTGATAGCTGTTCCTGACTGCTGATGTATGCAAAGAAATGAGATGAAAGAAAACTCATCTTAGAACCCAAATCTACTCACAGTGCAAATTCTTGTTAATAAATAAATATTCGCTCAAAGGCTCCTTTTTCATTCCAAAGTGTAATAGAACATGGGTAGTGGTTATGTTCACAAAAATAATTTGTTTCTAAATTTTTGTTCAGTTCAACAGCCTTGTAGGGGTTTGAGCTGCACCCTCCACTCTAATAGAGGTATCCAACCACTAATAAGCTATTTCGCCCACTGAAACCTATGAGATTTTACATTTTTATGCAAGGGGTTTTCCGAATAAACAACAAATTATGTAACACTTTTAACATGGGAAATAAGGCAACATCGAAGTAAATTGAGACACGTCACTGCAATCAACATGGGAAGCAATTATCCCGCGCACTAACAATAATAGCATGCCAAAGAAAAACAAAACGTCAAAGCTAATTGTGCATGTGATCATAACTCAGAAGGCCAAAAAGGATAGCAATTTAACATCATATCTAGACACCTCTCATAAGCCCCACCAAGGCCAACATGCATGTGAGTTTCATATAGTCACAACACGTAAACGGCATGTCAAACCATAAGCAGCTCAAAATTACTATAAATTGAAGAGCAATGAATAGGACAATAATTAACAAAATAAACAGCTGAGAAATATCATCGCTCACAGTACATGCTTTACACACATCAATTCTGGCATTCACAGATTACCTTCACACCAGCATTTTGGCATAGTTTCACTGCTTCTTTGACTCCTGATCTACATGGGTCCTGCATGCAAAATCAACACAAGTTAAAATACTTCACAATGTTCAAAACAAACGGATCCACAAATTTTTATAGATCCATCTCTAGTTCAATGCCTGTCATATCGAGACTTCAAAATATATTCATTGGATTCCACAATTTCAAATCTATCAAACCAAATGTGCTACTTACAAATGAATTTCACTCCACCTAAATCAAAATAAGTTGAACCACCTAAAGCAAAAGCATTCCTCTCCATATTATAACATACATTCTCTCGAATATCTGTCCTTGGAAAATTATGTCCTACAACATAAATGGATTGATTGTTTCTTCTTTTTTTCTCACTAAAATTTACGAGAAAAATTATTTCTTTACAATTTAATTTATAACTAATAGAAGCAGGGCAAATTCTAATGCATAAAATATTTCAATCAGTTTATTTCAACTAGTGGAAAAAAAAAAATGAAATATTAGCAATTTTGTCTTTACCTTTTTTTAATTTGAATAATGTTTTTAAAATTAGAGGGAAAAAAAACAATTAATACTCATTTAAGGATATTGTCTTGTGAAATATATCAGAGATAAATTTCTTAAAATAAGATAAATTCTTCATAATGTAAATTCCCAATATAAAATTCAAAAGACCTAGGCTCCATTTGTTTTGCAGAAAATATTTTCCTGGAGAACATTTTTTGTATTTTATGGTGTTTGGAGCGAAAATGGGTCAACGGGAAATTGGCATTTGTACCGCATTTTCCTTTCAAAGTGAAAACTAGGCCATTTTCAAGCAAAATGACTTCCTCTTCTCAAACAAAGAAGTCGTTTTCTGAATTTTGGCGAATTTATTAAAATGAGAGGAAAGCACATACGCTTACTAATCCACCGAATATTGTTTGGAAAATATGAAGACAAGTTATCTTCAGCGAAATAAACGGAGCCCTAATTCTCAATTTCACACGTGTGTACTACAGTTTTGTATCAGAAAATAATTTATTACTTATTATTGTTATTTAACTATTAATATAATAATAACCATACTCTTTTTTTTTTTTTTTAACTTAATCAATAGATAAAAATGCTATTTTGTTATTTAATAATATGGTAAAACATCTTTATAAACAATTTATAGCTGAGCAAAACAATTAAATTTATGGAAATACCTAAGAGGATTATATTTCTACATGTTCAATTAACCAGAAATAGAAAGATTGTAATTAAATTCTTGTAAGAGTATTTTTTTCTATTATTGTTCCTACTAGTAAGATATTGTATGACATGACAAACGAAGTATAAACAATTATTTATGAAAAATTAAAAAAATACCATTAGAACCTTGTAAAATAATTGCAACAATAGCAGATAAACATAGAAAAGGAAAAAAAGAAGAAGTAAATGACAATGTCAAAGTATTCATTTTCTAATTACATTTTATTGTCTACAAATTAACATACATTATACTTGTATCATTCTAGTGTTAAATACAAATAATGCCATGACAAATCACTACCTAATTTGGAAATACGCTCAAAAGAGGAGGACAACAAGACCATGTGATGGAGTACGATAGCAACATGTCTACAGAAGACACACCAAAGCGAGTTCTAATGCCCAAGCTCTTATTTGTTGAAACTCTGTTGGGAGCTTAATTAGGTTTATTTTGCAATTATTTATATATGCAATTGCAAGAATTTACAGAATAGGAGGTATTTTGGTAATTTAAAGATCTGCTGAAAAAGTTGTTTGGACATCTTCAGGAGTCCTTATTTTTATTTTCGAAGTTTTATTATCAATCCTTGTTGGTTTAGGACAATATTATTTCTTTTTAGTTTTCCTTAGGAGTCCAAATCCTTAAAGATTAGGACTAGAGTACTGTATCTTAAATGATTAGGATTAGTTTTAAATCTATAAACATCTATCATTGTCATGCTTATTTAGTTTTTACAATCAATAAAATTTCCTGCAAGTTATTATTTCAAGTTGTGTAGAGCAATTTGTCCTAGGTGTGATGTCAAGGAAGATTGAGTATGAAGCCTAAATTTTACTAGTCCCATTGTTGTTCACAGTTAATTCACATAAAGCTATCATTGTAATGGTTATTTAGTTTTTACAATCAATAAAATTTCCTGCAAGTTATTATTTCAAGTTGTGTGAAGCAATTCGTCCTAGGTGTGATGTCAAGGAAGATTGAGTATGAAGCCTAAATTTTACTAGTCCCATTGTTGTTCAAAGTTAGTTCACATAAAGCAATTCATGGAGTTGGGCCTGGGTTTGGAAAATGTCAAATTTTCCAAAGGTTCCCGTCTGCCTAACCTGCAATTTCCTTCACAAATTGATGCCCATAGCCCAACACACAAACAGGTCTATTCACCAGCACTGTTCATTAGCACTAGTCAAGCCCCATAATTGCTCTAGTTTGATTCTTGATACTTTTTAACTCAATTTCCATTCAAACCATAATTATTTCATAACTATATAACCATTCTAGCTTTAAACTAACCTATAATCCACCATTAGTAACTAGTCCCCCAACCTGTCCAATGTAACCATGTCAGTGGAAGCATTAAAGGATCTCATTGGACATTTTGTTCTATATTAATCCAATAATGACATGCTGAAATCCAGCAAGGGCCCAATTTTAAACAAAAATGAAAAAGAAAAGCATGGAAAATTTAAAATATCAACATCTTGTGCTAGAGCGCTTCCGTGTGATTTCAATGAGAATCAATACCTTTAAGCCAATAATAGCTAGCAAAACAAGATCGTCCTCAGGTAATTCCCAACGAGACAGCTCTTCTTCATTGTCTGGAACTTTATCCATCTCATAAGATCGATATGCAATAGCAATACAACGCAAACTGCCAGCCGCCATGTCTTCAATTGCTTTCTTTAAAAATAAAGACTGCAAACAGTGACCCCTTTCATTACCAGAAATCCTCTAATAATATTGAACAGGAAACCAACAATAATAGACACCTCGTTGCAGAATTTTAAACAAAACATGATTGGAAAACTTGCCTAAAATGTGAAAGGGAGGATAAACAACAATTAGACAAACCTTTTCATTATCTATTGGTACTATGTGATCATTTCCATCCATGTAAGCTGTACATGAAGCTAAGACTATTTCAGCAGCACCCTTCCAATGTACATGCACTTCTGAATCAGACTGTAAAATGCAACATGAATTCAGAATCAAGAAGTTGCCACAAATGCAACAGTAGAATGTATGCTTACTCTACATATTCAGAATCATAATGCTCTGTTACTTGCAAACTCAATTATTAACACATATATCCAGAAAGTTAAGGAAATACAAGGTTATAAAGGCTACATTCCAAAATGGCACTGACAAAATCAAAATAAATAAAATGCGCAATTTTTGCTTAGCCATTTCCCATATCTCTGTCCTAAACATTTCATATATAGCAACTTTATTTGAAAATGGTGAGAGAGAGAGAGAGAGAGTGTGTGCTATGGATCCTGTGTAAGTTACTTGTTTCTAATCAATGTCATATCTCCAAGGAACAAAAATTTCAGAAAAAGCTTGGTTCCTAATTTTAAACAAAGATAACAGGAAAGAAAAATAACCCAACCATCAGAGCAGCGAAGGACTTGACCCTCAACTCAATACCAACTCAACAACTCACAAAAGCACCTTACCGTCGAGCCTTCCGCAACTCTCTTCTCAAATTCAATCACCAGATAACTTTATTTTTTCTAAAATTGGGTAGCTTATTTTTCCAAAAATGTTCGGAATATTACTTTATCTAGAAATAGTCGAAGTTGCAAAGATCACCTAAACATGGTTTCTAAACAAATTAACTCATGCCTTTAGAAAATCGTGAATCAAGCAATGTGCAAATGAAATTACTTGAGGGTCCACAATAATTTCAAATGATCATCTATTCAAATGGAGCCTAATGGAAATTCATTTACATCATTCTAATTGTTTTAATATATGATAATAAATGTGGAGTTCTTATAATAATAATCAGGATGCCACTTGAGGCTGGCTTTAAGATTCTTAGGATGTTCATCAGTGCGCATAAGGAGGGACAGGAATTGCAAACAACATAAACTTCCTAAAATACAGTATCCCCATTACCCTTTACTATTTTCTCTGGCAAAAACTATTCTGTAACAATCTAGTAAAGTTACCAGTTTTACTGCCACACCGCCTCTTTTTTTCTCTGAGTTGAATGGGAAAACATGAATAATAGATGACTCTGATCGGACAGCATCAAAGTTCATTCCCATCTATGAACAAAGAACCAGTAAAAATAATTAGCTTAAGAACTCAAAATTCACCTAATTGACAATCAAGAAACCATGAAATATACCTTGACCCCCCAGACAAGAATAGCTTTTTCTGTTGGCGATCCGGAAACCTCTAGATCTCCTCCACCCTGCCAAAGAGCAATGGCAAGAAATCATGTTGTCAACAATGCTATATTAGCCATATTTCTACTTGTTTACCTTTCTCATACAAAAAAACTAGATATTCCTACCTCAGGAATAAAAACACTGCCGGTTGTGTTCTGTGCAATGCCTTCGATGAGTAAAGAGGAGAGCTTAGGACACAGCTGTGACGTGCTTTCCGGATGATCAATTTTTTGGCCACCAATATAAGCATTAACAACAGTCATCTGTGAATAAAAGAAACCTGTTGCTTGTTCAAGCAGGTAGGAAAAATAGAATGACTTTTTGTCCATCACCCTATGATCCCCAAAAAATATAGTAGCAGCAACAAACACTATCATCACAACAAATCAAACATGCACCTGGATCCTTTTCTTCCAATACACACCCACCCAAAATTGACAAGTACCAATTATTTAAATGTTTGAAGTCTCAATATCCACTCAATTGACATGATGTCAACTCTCTGGAGATCCAAATTGAAATTTTATCATGGGATTACTTCTACATTAACATGGTTCTAAAGAAATTCAACTATAAAAAGGGAAAGGATCTCAAGTGCAAGTGAGTTGCATGCATTCTCTAGTGCTCATCAACCAGCCCGAACCACCCTCCTTTGCACACACACTTATAATGCACAATAATGAGCCTCAGACCTACGTCAAAAAGTGAAATACAATTTACCTGATTCAGGGTTAAAGTTCCAGTCTTATCACTGCAAATGGTTGTTGCAGAGCCCATTGTTTCACAGGCAGAAAGCCTACGCACCTACAATTCAACCTCTATCAAGTACAAATTCTCAAAGTAGACCAAAGCACTAACAATAAAATAAAATCAAACTTACCAAGGCCTTATCTGCCATCATTTTTCTCATAGAGTAGGCAAGACTGTCATCAACCAAAATTAGAAAAAAGGCATAAATAATAATAAAAAATCTAATAATTTCCAAAAAAAAAAAGTAACATCATCTGCTACAAAAGGTAAGTTCGGTATTAACCTTCTACAAAAACCAATAACCCACACCCTCGATGATAAAAGAGAAGTATGGATTGCATCAGAAACAATAGCTGATGTTTAGACCAAAAAATGTTGAACGGGATGTATAGATATTTTCTATGTAAAGAAACTTACGTTAAGGTAACAGCTAAGGGAAGCCCTTCAGGCACTGCAACTACAACAATAGTGACCTAAAAAAACTTCAAAACATTAGTTAACCAAAAATTGTACACATTGGATAGTATTTAAAAGTGCACATACCGCAACAGTAAGAATTTTAATGGCTCCATCAACTGCATCACTAACACTAGTTTTACCCGCTTGAAACTGAATACTTCCCTCTGGATTCTTGGTATGGCCAGTAAAGAATCTATTGGGAAACAAATTGCACAAAAGTAAAGATATACACACACATAAACACACACACAAACACACACACAAGTATACAGACATTCGTACATGGAGACACAGTTTTGTTACCTAGTTATAAGGACAACAAAGACAAGAAGAGCTACTGTCAATCCAACAATACCAATGAAAGTAGCAACTCCATTTAAGCGCACCTACATCAATCAATTCATAAATAAGCACAAACCATAAACCTGAATGAATCTAAAATCAATAATGAGAAAAGCAACCTGCAATGGTGTTTCTTCACCAGTGTCTTCAGCAATACTAGCCATAAGCAGTCCCCATTCAGTGTTAATCCCAACACTTGTCACCTGAAAAAGGAACGAAATAAAGCCTAAAGACAGGTTGAGACAAACAGCCATTTGTTTATTTCTGGTCAGAAACGAAGATTTATTTCAATGAGTTTTGACTGAATAATGTTTTCATAGAAAACATAAACTGCAGGCTCTATTTTCCCAGAAACTGATGAGGGGAATCATCGGAAAAATAAAATAAAATAAGGAACCGAGTGTCAATCATACTTGTGTCAGGTTATGAAAATTATTTGGGTATCTCCTAAAAAAATCCAAATAACTCGACAAAAGGCTAAGGGCATAATTTACAGTGTGTCAGAGTTCGTATTTTTCATTTCTAGAAAACAAAGCTCACCTCATCCTCGTATCCCTTCTTTTAATACAGAGAGCACTTCTTAAGAATAAAGCTACTCATCCAACATTGTCCCACTTATCCAAGAATAAAAGGATATTGAGTGAAGAAAAAAAATAATTATTAAAAAAAGAATCTCCTTCAGCTACCTCTAAAGTTGCAGTATCTGGACAAATAAGGAAGATGAGTGAAAATTGAAGGAAAATTTATCAATGCCTATAGCTTCTTCTTCGCATGTCTAGCTCAAGATTGATAACAGAAACTACATGTATAAAGAGTCCTGAAAAACATCCCCTACTCAAATTTAACACTGCATTAAAAACTACAAGGTAAGGTACACACTCTAAAACCTCCCCCTATCTTACTCATCTTCTTCTCCTATGTTAAAATACTAGCCAAAGATTACATACAATCCTAACAACAACTTTATAACTTGCCTATCAAGAACCAAGCCAGGTGCTTTTACAGAAAAGGGGTAAAATATTATGCCTAGAAAAGAGAAACAAAAATAAAATTTACCAGCATAGTGCCGCTACCATCTGCTACTTTACAGCCAGACATTAGAAACGGTGCCTTGGAATTCTTATGAGCCTGTGAAAGACGCAACACAGTTCATAAAAGAGGTACCACTGAGTAATATCATCACACAGACACTTTTCTTTGGAAGGAAAGGAGAAAGGGAAATGTATTTTTGTTTTGTTAGTTAGGATATATTTTCTGCCTCTAATGTATTTAGCCTATATTATTGACCTAATTCATTTCCTTCCTACTTTCCTTCCAACCAAACATATCATCAAGGATAGCTCAAAGGCTTACAATCTTGCTTTCTCCAGTCATGCTAGATTCATCGATCGCAAGAGAGTGACCAGTAATTAGAACTCCATCAGCAGGTACCTAAAGAAGTATTTATACTGTAAGTTATGCAGAAAAACTGGAAGTGAAATATACAATAAAGAAGGGAACCAACATGCTTACCTGGTCACCAATGTTGAGGGGCACAACATCTCCAACAACAATATCATATATTGAAATATCAACTCTCTTACCTCCTCTAATAACCTACACAAATGTTTCTTCATACATAATATACAAAAGAGAAAAGAATCCAAGACAAAATCATTTTGTATGATAGAAATGTACCTCCATATGTATGTTTCTCTTCTCCTCGTTTAAATTTTGGAACTGAAGGGATTGTCTGTAATCACTTACAGCTGAAGATAGAAGAAGGAAGGAAATTAAGGATATTCTCTTTTACTGAGGAATGACATACAATAAATTATTTTGATTCTTTTGTCTGCTTAAAGATGGAATTATTTGACAAAGCACACAATCAGAATAGTAATGACAATAAAGCAAAATAAGCACTTATACGAAACGTATATCAAGACCATCAATCTAGGGGATGCAGAAAGCTTGCAATTTTGTCTAATATGGAAAACATTATTTAATAGCCAGTATTACATATAGCTGCTGATGCAAGACTCCCCAAACATTACAAAAGAAAGCAAGATGTGATAGAAAGAGGGGATAATTGGACGTACTTTTTCCATTATTTAGATGGAATGAAGAGAATGTAAGGAAGGAAAAGAGCCATTTGATTCCTTTCTATGGTCCATTAAAAGCAAACCCTCAATTGGTGCTAATTGGCAACAGAGAGAAAGAGGAGGGGGCAAAAGAGGAGGGGGCAAGGGCCCAATAGAGCTAATTTCCTATTATGCCCCTATGGTCAATTAATTTAAGCTTGCCTTCATTGGTCTCAAGAAACATAAAGCAAATTTAGTTATGCATTCTTTTCCCATCCCTTCTTTTTCTCCTAACCCTTTCTTTTACCACCAATACCCCCGCTAAAAAAACATCCCTTTCCACTCTTGATTGCCTTTCTTTCTTCAAACAAAATGGAATACAAAAGGCAGAGACATTGCTATATTGCAAAACTGAACAAGAAAGATAATGCAAGATAAGATTCAAAGAGAGCCTTCTAGACATCTTATTGGCATCTAAACAATGAAAAAACAAGACTAGGTAAAAAAAAAAAGCCGATATACAGACATAAATATGCATGTAGGATGACGCATGCACCCTAAAACTGAAATTTCTAACAAGCACAGAGAAACTTGGGCAATAAGGTAGGAGCTTGTGTCCAGAAGCATCAATACTATTTTTGCATGCTAAAGTAGGAAAAATAAACAAGAAAGCACAACAAGGTGGTTGCATAAAATACACTAACAGAGAAAATTACAATCTGTCAAATGATGTCAACTAACAAATCATACATTTTGTTTTGTTATCGTTATCCTTATGCTCACATAATTGTCAGAATATAGAAAATGCACTTGTTATGCTCATATGAGTAAAACCAAAAAAGGAATTGTGCATATGCCGTACTTGCACCAAACAATGCATCAAACACAATTCCATATCGTGTATTAAAATAAGCAATGGAAATGCTTCTACAATTTTATTTACTAAACATAAAAGACAGTTATTACATGTGCGAGGAAACCAAGTGTCCAATTGTTAACAAAAATTGCCAATATACTAGAGGAAGTTCTACACACATAAAGTCCACTACAATATTAAACTTCTAACATGTCCAATTCAATAAAACATTGCACTTGAATCCCCATACCTGTCACAACAATGACAAGAATAACTGCAAAAGCAATACTGGCCCCATCATACCATCCCTCCTTAATACCCTACAAGAGAAAAATGAAGCAAGGGACATGAAGCAAAAACAGAAGTAAATGTGAATTTACTAGATTCATAAATGGAAAAAGAAGGGAACCATTCCTCCTTAATATCCTACAAGAGAAAACTGTAGTAAAGGACAAGAAATGACACCATGAATAATATGAATTCTTTAAATTGCAGAAATGGCATGAGGAGGGAACCAACAATGAAAACTAACTATCATTTAACAGCAAAACCGAAAACACAAAATTTACCGACATTTTAACAAATACTTGCAACTCATGACAAATTATAAGGTTAGAGAACAATGGCATTAAAACACTAAGGCCTTGTTTGTTTCATAGAAGCAAGCTTAGGAAGTCCTTCCTGAGAAGTACATTAAACCAATGTAGTCAAAGGCGCACGCCTAGGTGCTAGGGCGCAGCGAGGATTACAATTAGCGATTCTAGAACATATAGCGAGGTGTGTTTAACTAGGCGGGCACCTTTTGCGCTTAGGCAATGTTTTTGGAGTAAGCAAGAGGCGCACAAAGCGTACACCTATTTGAAGTTTAGGGTTCTGATTTTTTTACCTAAAAGTCCAATCCTTTTATATAATTTTTACTCGGAAAATAAAGGTAGTTTGATACTTTTTAGTTACTCTTACCAAGAGAGAGTCTAAAAGACGTTCTAGTATTTCTTTTAGGATTTTGTAGTACACATCTTGTAGGGTTTTATCTCTTAGTCAAAGAAGTTATAGAGAAGTCTAATCAAATACAAATTCTTTGGCTGCATCCCTCTCTTCTGCGTTTCTTCTACTGCATTTTCTGCATTTTTTTTTTTGTATTTCTTTTCTATTAACGAACTTCCTTTTTTAAATCTCTTCATCTCTTCTTTCTCTATCTTCGGTTTTTTACTATTATTTCTTTTTTCCTAATTTTATAGTACATAGTAATTTAAATGAAGATTCTAGTGATGGATTTTAGGGATATTTTCTGCTGAGTTCTAGAGCTGTTTTTTACCAAGTTCAGGGGGTATTTTCTGCCAATTGTGCTGAGTTTAGGATATACAGAGTTTGAGGACTATTCTATGTTAAGTTTTAGGACTATTTTGTGGCTAATCTTTATGGTTATTTTATGATAAGTTTTAATGCTTTTTTTTGTTCAAACTTGTCAATTGTTTGCTTTATATTTTTTGTTTTGGACTTCAATGTGTTAAAAATCTCTTCATTGTCCTAAGGATATAGTATATGCTTATACATGTATTATGTTACTGTTTTAACTATCTATTAGATATTATTGGATTTTTTTAGAAACCAGCGCCTTACTTCTCTCGGATGCTACCTTTGTTGTGCCTTGCGCCTCAAGCGATAAGAGGACCTATCGCCTTGAGTGCGTATTGTGCTTTTGACTACCTTGCATATGTCAATATGTCATGGCGAAAGTATAACAGTCATGGTCAAAGCTATGGTGAATCTTTTTAAAAATCATCAAGTTGAGTAATATAATAGCTACTTCCTAAAAGCTAAATTCATTAAGAGTTCCAACATCAAAACTAAGTATTAATCAAGTAAATTTGTATTAACATTTATACCTCAATTGCAACATATAATTGTCAGTCATCACCAAAAGGAGTATATTTGTTCCTCATGGAAAAATGCAAAAAAAAGGGGCATGCACCTCCATCACCCTAGGTTGTTTGTTAGTTTCAAGATGCACCCCATTGAAGATTTGGATAGATATGTGACTGATGCTCAAATATATTTTATTTAGGCCTTAATCAACATTTTTTTCAATAAGTAAAAAAACAAAGACATTATTCAACATTAAATAGATAATTGAAATATATATTCATTATTCAATTTATTCACTTTAATCTTAAAATAGTCATACAAGTAATGTTTTGAAAAAATTGAAAATTGAAATTACTTCAATAGAAATTAATTAAATTGACAATTATCACATAACACCCATTAAAAAAAATTTAAATGTTTGCATGAAAACTTCATAGATAATGGAATTTTTATTGTTTTCATAACCAAATAATATAAATGGATTTAATTAAAAAACAAAAACAAGTTTCTACAGGATACCCAAACCTTTAAGAAGGTGCTAAGGTTAATTGTTAGGTACCAAAGAAAAGAAAAGCAAAACCCAAGACATCTTAAAATGGTATAACTCGAAAGAACATGCAAAAAATTAAAGAGTTGTTGTGTGTCCCCTATCTTTTAGGTGAGTAAAGAGTCGAGACCAAATAAGAGAGGTTTGATCGACATCTTCAACAGATGTCTGGGTAACTCAAAACAGCCTATAAAATCTTGATGATTAGGAAGAAAAGGGGAAGAATATTAAATCAAGTACTTCAAATCTAAAGTTTTTCAAGAAAACCCAGAAGAAATCATTCGGAATTGCAAGAGGTTCCCTTTCCTATCTGCTTTCTCTTTGCTTCATCTATTTTTTCTCTTATTTGAAGTTTCTCCATCTACAACAGCAAGGACTTCTCCATTTCAGCCGATATTGTTTGTGAGACACAGCAAAAATCGTCTGCATCAGTTGTGTTGCAACACACAAGGACAATTCTTTGGTGATTTGAAAGAGATGTACTAACACAGGTAATATTATACCCCCAAAAACCATTATTTATTTGTACTGATTTAATATATTATGTCGATATCTCAAAAATAACTATGTATCGAACATAACAGCCAATTTTTAAAACAATGCTCTATAATAAAATATAATAACTATACTCTATTCAATTCATGGACTGGGAATCTATTGTCCTACTATCAAGTACATATCAAGTTTTCAAAAATTGTAAATAAATAAAAATGCTCATGCAAAACCACAAAAATTATCAAAACAAAATTTTGCATTACACTCATAAAATGGTCATACAATTTGCAATGTTCTGTGAAAAACTAACCTCTGTCTTTATACCCAGCACCAAAGAAGCCACAGCAGCCACCATCAATATGATCAAAGTAAGATCTTGCCAAGCTTCCCAAAGGAACATCTATTTAAAAAAAAAAAGGAAAAAGAAAGTACCAACTAAATATAATGAAGTTTCTATACTATTTCTTCAATAATGTTTTATAAATGTCAGAATGAAAAAAAAAAATTAACAAAACAGAAATTGCAAATATAAATTCGTAACAACAATTACCCAGAAACTCCTCCCTTTCTTCTGAGGATACGTGTTTGATCCAAAAATATTCTTGCGCTTTATTAAATCAGCATCATCTCCATGGATCCCTTTCTCCGTATTTGTTTTCAAGAGATCAGAAAGCCCTTTTACCTGATGCAAATATGCAACAAGAAAAAAATGTAAATAAATCCTACCTAAAATAATACGCAAATCAATCAAGAGAAACATTTACCCCCCCAAGTTCCTCCAGATCATCAAGCTTATGATCCCTTGTCAGCGTAGAAAGTCGATCTTGTCCAATTCTAAAATCACCTGTAGGGGCTTCTGGATGTGATTCTGCGGCTCCTGCCAGGAAAAACACAAATCAGTCATAGACCCACTACTATCTATGAAGTTTACCACCATTTGACCTCAGGCAACAACTTATACCGCTACAAGTAAATGCAACCTGACATACTAAAAGAGGACGGACGGTTATAAAGTGCAGAAAAAGAAGAGCAACAGCATACATACAAGTATATATAAAACATGAAAAAAAATGTCATCAAGAAGCAGAATGGCTTAACTGTGTGAAAAGATATGATGGCTGATGGCATGTTATACAAAAAATAAAAAAAAAATATATAAAGCACCAAAAAAAGAGAAAAAATTAATGAACATTGGCAACAAGAAAATAAAAATCGATGTACTTGGGAAAAGGTTTTTCCTCTTGATTAGAAATGCAAAGTATATGATAGTAGTCAGGTCCATTATAGAAGAACAATACAGAAGAAATGCAGGTGGGCAAATTGAAAGTTAACAAGATGTTTGTAATCGAAGTAATTGAAGTAAAGCATAGTTCCTTTGACTTTTTTAAGCACAGCAGCAGATGATACATAGTCTAAACAAAATACCAAAGCTAGATTTAAAAGGCTAATATTGGCATAGGGAATAACACTTCAAATTTAAAAAAAAATAAAAATAAACAAAAGAAGTGATGGAAAAAAAACAGTATGGACCAGTTAAGATTGGGAAGAGCTAAGTCCCAACAACAACTAGCATAGACATACCTTTCATCGCAAGATTCATGAAGGTAATGATATAAGGCAGTAAAATAAACGGCAGAAACTCTAGAAAAAAAAAAAACTATAATATAAGATGACTTCATAGTACCAAGTCCTAATAAATTGATGATCATTCCATCCCCTCATGACAAAGTGAATAACACATAAGAAAAAAAAAATGAAATAAGAGCCATCAAAAAATAACTGCCAATAAAGACCACATCATATACTTATTAAAACGATTTAGTCTACAAAAATAACTAGTAAATCTGTATGTGCATTTACATGATTTTCGAACACCTGATATTATGTTAATTATATATAAAATAAAACATAAATAAATTAACAAAAAAATATGTATAGAAGAAAGAAATATACCATTTGCTTGTTCCCCAGCTGCTTTAAAACGATATGCAGCCTGATGCAACAGAAACAATATATTAAATCGAAACATTACACTATGTAAAATTGAACATGTAAATATATAAGAACATTCAAGTTTGAGAAATTATGTACTCTTATGACTTGAGCATGTGCTCTTATCTTTCTCAATATTTGTTGCTTCTCTTCTTCCTTCTTCAAATCCAAAGTGTATCGGAATCGACGAGAAGCATTAAGTACAAGTGCAGCTTGCTACAAACAAACATATTCCAATTATACAAAAAAAAAAATTGTAGCAACTAATTGAAATTAGATTAACCTAAACATGTTAAAATCATATTTAAAAAATAAAAAATAAAAATCAAACTAAAAATTCATGTACCAAAACACACAAATCATCTGCTCTAGCAACATAAAAATACAAATATTATCAGAATCGAATCGAACATTCAAAAGAGTAAAAGAGGTGAAAAGATATATACCCTCCAGCGGCGTAAGCGGTCGATAGAGGCGTTTTTAGTGCTAACAATATCAAAAGGACTAGAGGACTCCTCGCCGTCGTCGTCAGCAGAGTGGCTTCCTCCCTCTAGATCCAGTCGCCGTCGATACGGCGATCCTTTGAATTGATCAGTCATTTGATTACTGTCGCAGGAGAGATGGCACCGTTAGTTTCCAGATTTCACTAAACTTAAAACCAATCGTAATTCACCATTTACAATTTCTTGCTCAGATTTACTAACTCTTTCTGGTTCAAGCACCGTTTGATTTTTTTTCTCTTCTCACCCCAAAAAAAAGAAACAAAACGCGTTTTCTAACAACTCTACAACAAGAAGATAGAAAGCTATTCCTCGTGTTTTATGTTATTAATCTTCTGCGGAATTACGGTGGTTAACGCCGTTATAGTTTTTTGTCGGTTTTCTTATACAGTAATAAATAATAAGCTATAGCTTTTAACCTCTCCATCTATACTAAATATATAATAATAATAATAATAATGCATTTTTTTTAATATACCTGTAAGGATGTAACAGAGAAACTCTTGTTCTACTCCCAAAAACTCTGGCCCTGCAATGGCTGCAAAGTACAAATCAAATAAAACAGTAACAATCCAATTAGATGCCTTCAATATTCTTGGCTTTGTGAACAAGCAAAACAATTAACTAAAAAGGAAAAAAGGAAATAAAAGAAAGTAAAAATATTTCCTAGTCCAAATTCCAGTGACAGAGCAGTTTTGCCTTTTTTTCTAATCCTGTAAACAAAGGGCAGCGAGATTCTTGCTGCTTTGCCTTATTGACAACGAAATATCCTCAATTTTTGTTTCGGTAAAATCTAACTTTTTTCTTTCCCTTCAACGCTTGCATTTTTCGATTTCGGGTTGGCAAATGTGTCTGTGCTTTTTCTTTTTCCAATTTAATAATTTCAAATTTAAATAAAATGCTTTTTTTTTTTCTCACTGACGTGTATCACTCTATATTTTTCGAATTTTAATTATTATATATATTAAAATATGATAATTTAAGAACATAGTCAATTTTATATAAAGCCAATATATTAATTTTTTTTATAGTTATTGAATTTATGTAACTCTCAATTAAAAATTTATACAAATTAATATATATAATATTTTTTTATTATTTTTCAATTAACTCATATATTTTTTATATTAACATTAAAAATTATTCATAATATAAAATTTAAATTTAATAAAAAATTAATAACAATTCATGTTAAAATATTTTAAGAATATATATATTAAAATAAAAAATTAAAATTAGTACAAAGCGCGAGCTCGAGTATACACTCCTAGCATAAATAATAATTTTCCTAATATAAAACTCACTATAAATAACTAGGACTAATTAGTTTACAGTTATTTTCCTTAATTACTTTGAGTTAATTAAGATTATTCCTTTTATCTTATTTATTAGGATTAATTGCAATTTCCCTCATGTAAAATGACCCATTATACTAAATTTCTCATGACCTTTCAAAAATATATTAACTCCCCTTGACGAATGTCATGATATACTATTATATCCTTCCGTCTAATTTTGTCAACTAGTAGTCAACCCTACAAGGGTAGTGAAAAAATCAAAATGTCATTACCCTTTAATTTTAATTAATTACATTCTATTTTTACTTTAATTTTTTTTTTAGAATTAAAAAATATATTTTCATTCTTTTGACAAATTTAAAAATATTTAAAAAATATTTTTATTTTACTTTTTAAAAAATAACAAATAAAAAATAAAAATATTTTTTAAAAAATATTTTTTACTTTTTATTTTTAAATTTGTCAAAAATATGAAAATGAATTTTTTATTTGTATTAAAAAATTTAAGAAGAAATAATTTAATTACTTCTTAAATTATTTTTTAAAATAAAAAATTTAAAATATTTTTTAAAAAATATTTTTTTATTTTTTATTTTAAAATTTATCAAAAATATAAAAAAAAAAATTTAACCTTAAAAATTTTTTTAAATAAAAAATAAAATATAATTAATTAAAAATAAAGGATAAGGATATTTCTGTCTTTTTACTATCCTTATAGAGTTAACTAAAAGTCTAATAATATATTATGACATTTGTCAAGAGAGAATTAATATATTTTTAAAAAATAAAAAAAAAAATTTTAATGTATTAAATTATTATATATATATAAAAATAATAATTAACCCTAAATAAAAATCAGCATACGTTCAATTCCGGCTAAGCTCCTGTCTCTATTTTCATAATATAGTTCTTTATTTAATAGTGATTTTTTTTTTTCATTTCAAAATAAACAGAATGTCTATGACACATTCTAGGTGAAAAAAGGTTGTGGGTAGAGAAAATAAATAGAAAAAAATAATTCCTCTAGATAAATAAATATGAAAAATATTTGGATAGATAAAATACCATTAGTAGAAAATAGGTAAATTTTCAGATTTGCAGTAAATTAAATTAAATTTTAATCTAACTTTAATCTCACAATTAATTCAAATTAGGTATATGAATTTTTTATTTACATCTCTAAAATAATTTTAGAAGATGCGTTATGATAACTCGAAGATGTTAAAAAAAAAGGTTGGTTGCAAGGGAAAATTTGATATTGCCTTCAAATAGGAAAGTCAACTTGAAATATTGTTTAGAAACTTACATAATTGAGCTCCATCAACGATCCATATATATTCTATTTACCAAACCCACTTTAGATTTTTAAGATAAGTCCATAGATTTGATTGCTTGTTTTTCTTTTTTGTTGTACTCTTGAAAAGGAAAAAGATTAAAAGAATGGTTTTGGGAGAGGTATTTCTTGGAGCTTTTCTTCAAGTGTTATTTGACAGATTGTCTTCTCATGAGCTGTTAAAGTTTGCAAGATTGGGTGGAATTCAAAAGAAGCTGGAGAAGTGTAATGAGACGTTGTCAGCAATTCAATCAGTTCTTGAGGATGCAGAGGAAAAACAATTAACTGATAAATCTGTGAAAAAATGGCTAAATGATCTCAGAGACTTGGCTTATGATGTTGAAGACATGCTTGATGAGTTTGCAGCTGAGGCTATGAGATGCAAATTGAAGGTACAGAAACTTATTCCTAATTTTTATACCAAATATGGTCCTACTTCTGTCAAGTTTAGTCTCAAAATGAATTCCGATATAAAGATTATAACTAGTAGACTAGCTAATATTTCTAAAGAAAGGCTCCAGCTTGGTTTAGAAAAAATCTCAGTAGGGACATCTGCTAATGTATGGCAAAGACCACCTAGTACATCTGTGCCAACTGATACTCATGTTTATGGTAGAGATGAAGATAAAGAGAAGATTCTTGATTTTTTGTTAATGGAGGAACCAAGTGATGGTAATTTTGATGTTATTTCTATTGTTGGTATGGGTGGGGTTGGAAAGACAACACTAGCTCAGCTTTTATACAATGACAATGCAGTAGCACATTTTAATTCAAAAGCTTGGGTTTGTGTATCTGAGGAGTTTGATGTTTTGAGAATAACCAAGGCAATTCTTGAGTCAGTTACTTTGTTACCCTGTGATCTAAAAGACTTTAATCAAATTCAAATTAAACTTAAAGATGCACTAGCTGGGAGAAAGTTTTTGATTGTGTTAGATGATGTTTGGAACAAGAATTATGGTGAGTGGAATAGGCTGCAGCCACCATTTCGAGCTGGAGCACCAGGAAGTAAAATAATTGTAACAACACGAGACAGCAATGTTGCTTTACTGATGGGAGCTAGTAGATTTCATCACTTGGAGGAAATGTCAAATGATGATTGTTGGTCAGTATTTGCGCAGCATGCATTTGAGAATAAAGACATTGATGCACAACCAAATTTGGAAATAATTGGCAGAAAAATTGTTAAGAAGTGCAAGGGCTTGCCATTGGCAGCAAGGACTCTTGGAGGCCTTTTACGATGCAAACAAAGAGATTATGAGTGGCAAGCTATATTGAATAGTAAATTATGGAGTCTACCAGATGAGGAAAGCGAAATTCTACCGGTTTTGAGATTGAGCTACCACCATCTCCCTTCTTATTTGAAGAGGTGCTTTTCTTTCTGTTCAATACTACCCAAAGACTATGAATTTGAGGAGAAGGAGTTGGTCTTGTTATGGATGGCAGAAGGTTTGATTCAACAACCTGAAGAAAATGAACAAATTGAAGATTTAGGCAGCGAATACTTCCATGAGCTATTGTCAAGGTCGTTATTTCAACAATCAAGTAGGGATCAGTCAAAATTTGTGATGCATGACCTCATCAGTGATCTAGCTCAATGGGTTGCAGGAGATGTATACTTTATGTTGGAGGATAAAATGGATTGTAGCAAGCTGAGGAAAATTTCCCCAAAGGCTCGGCATCTATCTTACATTTGTTGCCAATATGATGACATGAAAAAATTTGAGGCCTTCTCTGAGGTTAAAGGTTTGAGAACCTTCTTGTCTTTTTTGCCAACTTATCCTGGAAAATGCTATCTAACCAACTATGTTCCTTTTGATTTATTGCCAAAGTTAAGATGCTTGAGGACATTATCATTAAGTGGATATAACATCACTGAGCTACCTGATTCAATTGGTGAGTTAAAACATCTAAGGTATCTCAACCTCTGTTACACCAACATTAGAAGTTTACCTAAGTCGACAAGTTCTTTATATAGCTTACAGACATTGCTTTTAAGAGGTTGCCGTTATCTCAAGAATTTGCCTGCAAAAATCGGGAGTCTGATAAACCTACGGCATCTTGATATTACAAATGGAGAATCAATAACTGAAATGCCATCAGGAATGAAGAAACTAACCAATTTGCAAACCTTATCTGACTTTGTTGTTGGCAAAGATAAAGGATCTAGTCTAAAAGAGTTGATGGAGTTAACTCTTCTCTCTGGAACATTTTGCATTTCAGGATTGGAAAATGTGAGTGATGCTCGGGATGCAAGCGAAGCCAACTTGAAGAACAAGGAAGATCTGGATGTGTTGTTTCTGAAATGGGATTCTGAATTTGATGGTTTGCGAAATGAAAGAGTTGAAAAAGACGTACTTGACATCCTACAACCATATACAAAGGTAAGAGAGCTGACTATTCAATGTTATGGTGGAACTAAATTTCCAATTTGGTTAGAAGATCCTTCATTCTCTTATCTGGTGTTTTTAAAGCTTGTGAATTGTGAGAAATGCACATCCTTGCCACGACTTGGGCTCCTCCCCTCTCTCAAAGACCTGAGAATCATAGGAATGTCAGGTATAAAAGGTATTGGTCCTGAGTTTTATGGAGAGAATTGCACAAAGCCATTTCCATCACTGCAGACACTATGCTTTCAGGCCATGAGAGAATGGGAAGTTTGGATTCCTTATATAGTTGATTTCGGAGAATTTCCTTGTTTGCGTGAGCTTTGGATTGAAAAATGCCCTAAACTAAAAGGAAAACTACCAAGCTGTCTTCTGTCATTGGAAAAACTTGTCATTCTTGAATGTGAGCAGTTAGTGGTTTCGATTCCAAGCCTTCCGTTGCTTTGCAAACTACAGATTAAAGGATGCAAAGAGGTGGAGCATGGAGGTGTGGTCAATTTCAGCTCACTGAACTCCACAGTGCTTTCAACAGTTTCAAAGCTCACATGCCTTACAAAAGAGTTCATGCAAGGGTTGAATAACTTGGAGGAATTGAAGATCTTTTATTGTGAAGGACTAACATCATTGTGGCAGAATGACTTAGCATTATACCAATGGCTCACTTCCCTCTGTAATTTGGTGATCGAGGGTTGTCCCAAATTAGTTTCTTTGGTGGCAGAGGAAGATGAAGAGCAACCGCAACAGAGCTGGGGCTGTAAACTTGAATATCTGGAATTAAGGCATTGTGAAAGCCTAGAGATGTTGCCACAATGCTTGCACAGCCTCATTTCTCTTAGAGAGATAGTGATTGAAGCCTGCCCAAGGCTCATTTCCTTTCCAGAGGCTGGTCTGCCTCCCATGTTAAGAGTGATTCGGATTAAAAACTGCAGTGCTCTAGCTCCCTTGCCTGCTGCAGTGATTTGCAATAGTACATGCCTTCAAAACTTGTATATTGAAGGATGTGATTCTTTGATGTCCTTTGCTAGAAGCCAGCTACCATTGACCCTAAAAAGGTTAGAGATAAGAGGTTGCAAGAATTTGCAGTACTTGTTCGGTGATGGAGAGAGTTCGTCTTCCATGTCTTCAATAATGCATGATCAGGATATCAATACATCCACTCTTGAACATTTGAATATTTATGATTGCCCATCACTCTTGTCCATATCATCGAGTGGTGACTTACCTGCTGCATTAATGCATCTCCAGATAAAAAACTGTTCAAAGCTCACTTCCTTGTCGGCAGGAAGCAAGTTACCAGCAGGGCTTAAACACCTTTCTATTGAGGACTGCCCAAATCTGGAAACTGTAGCAGAGAGGTTTCAAGGTGACATGTCTCTTGAAACTATATATATCTTCAGTTGTGAAAGTCTTAATTCCTTACCAGAGGGCCTACACAACCTAAGTCATCTCCATGAGATTTCTATATGGTATTGTCCAGGTCTTGTTTCCTTTCCAGGAGAGTTGCCCACCACCAACTTGAGAGAGCTCTGCATTTCTTGGTGTGAAGAGCTCAACGCTCTGCCTGATCGTCTTCACAATCTCACGTCTCTTCAAGAACTGTGGATATATGATTGTCCAAGAATTATCTCCTTTCCAGAAGAGGGCTTCTCGACTAAGCTAACATCACTTACTATCACAAATCTTAACATCTGTAATCTACTCTTTGAGTGGGGCCTCCAGAGACTCAACTCTCTAAGAGATCTCTATATTGAAGGTGGATGTTTTGATGTACTGTCCTTCCCACAAGATGAGACAAGAATGATGCTGCCAGCCTCCTTAACAAGCTTGTCCATCATAAAATTTCCAAATCTGACATACCTATCTACTAGGGGCTTTCAGAATCTCACTTCTCTTGAATATTTGAGTATCTCATATTGCCATAAGCTCATATCCTTTCCCAAAAAAGGCCTGCCATCCTCACTCTTGCAACTGTATGTCTATGGTTGTCCTCTGCTCAAGCAAAACTGCAAGAAGAATAAAGGACGTGAGTGGTTTAAGATAGCCAATATCCCTTGTGTGAGAATAGATGGCAGATTCATTCATGATCAGTAGCAGCAAGCATAAAAGCAATTTGAAAGAGAAGATATATCCTATCAGCTTCCAGGTAAAAATTTGTTCCATGCTAGTTCTGTTTCATACGTCAAGTATGAAGGTGAATAGTATTTAACACATTATTTTTGGTTTGTGATTGACTTCCTCTAGTGGTGGAGTTGGCAGTAACTTATGTTTTTGAACTCTGAAATGCAGGTTAATGAAGTTGCTTTACATTTTTCATTTTAATGGGCAGTTTTTTTACAGAATTCTCTTTCACCATTATAATGAACTCTGTAAAAGGAAGGTTTTTCAATTTTGTCTACTAAGTGGAATCTGAAGATATTTGCTTTATTTTAGCATTTTTCTTAGCAAGATAAAACTGCATATCTTTCTTGCTTTGCCTCTGTTTGCCAAGGAAATGTACTCAGCTTCGATTTGTTACATGTTTTCGTTCTTTTCTTTTTCCCCCAGTGGTCGGACCTAAAAATTTTGAATTTGTAACCTTCTTTTAATGAGAGTATAACTTGCTACTTGATTAGAGACGTGTTTAAGTACTGTTACTAGCTCCGCATGATAGGTTTCCATTTTCCAGCAGCTATTCCTTTCCGCACTGGAGTTGAGGATCTAGACAGCAATTTTAACCCATCAAGCATAAAAAAGATGATTGTCAAATACATAGTTTCCAACAAGGACTTGATAATATGTAACTTTCAAAGTACCCGAGATCTAATCCAATTTAATAGACTAGGAAGATCATACCCAAGATGTATATACATGAAAAAAGAAAATAAATTTATAGCTGAAATTGTTCCATTATCAAGTCACTTGTGCAAACCAAGTGCACCATACATGTCTAAGACAGGTGCCAAAGGAAAGACAAATTTCTACTTCTAAATTCGAACACGTCTGCCACCTCTACTTAAATTATAGCGAACCTAGAGATGTAGTGATTTGAAACAGAAAATTATTGAACCAAAAATTGCTCTCTATTCCTGGAACTTTAACAGTGACAATTGTTCTTCAATAGAGCAATCCACATGACATGAGGTTCTGCAAGAGGAAGGGATAAGAATGAGGCCAAGGCATCGTTGTTCCATTGGAGAAGGAGACGAGTGCCGGGTGCTTCGATATTCTACTGCATCCTGGAGAATGATGTTCCCTTGCTTGTCAATGCAATGGAACGTACCCAAGAAAAAGCGCCCGTCTTTAATTCCTACCAGCATTTTTCGAAACAGAAGCTTCCTCACTTGAGATACAAGACTAGAACTGTTTTGGTTAGCACTATCTGAGGTCCCTGGCAGTGCTGAGGGTTCCATCACTTGTTCCACATCAATGTCCATGGGCTTAAATTGATCACTGTCAATAAAAATGAGAAGAGGGAAAAGATGAATCTCAGTTTAAGTTTCATATCTAATTTGCCATTGCATTGAAATTTGGGTTAGAGAAAGAAAGGAAAGATAAATATTGCAACTTGATGGTGGGTTTATCCATGGACGCAGCAATGCAGAGAGAAAAATAAAGGCAGGGCAATTAGAAGAGATGAAAAACTTAGATGGGCTAAGTTTACTGCACAAAAATCTAGTTAGAAGAACCTCCACCAATTTTACCATTAATGTATTGTTTGATAAAATAGCCTGAAATCTATATTCTGTTCGGTTGGTTAATTGATGGATTTAAAAAAAAAAAAAATCAAAATCAAACCAATATGTTTCATTAAACAATATTTCAGATTGGTCTTTTGGTCCTTCATTTTTCACCCCTCACCCCTATTTCATCACATAATGAATTGAAAATGCATTTATTTCAGGTGATACACATTTTTCTTTTACTATTCATCCAAATTATGACAAAACAACATTTCCACTGCCAAAATGAAACCCAACAAGTATTGACCATCCATAACAGGCAAAAATGAATTTGCAGCATGCACCAGACACAAATATCACAAAGGGCACGGACAGCTGGCTAGTTATCTCTGGCAACATCCTTATAAGCTTTTGTTTACTTTCAGCGGCCCACTTCCCATGACTTGATTAAAGAAAATATAGAGTTTAAACTATAAGATTTCAAGCAATTTGTTTATATTTGAGTAACTCATGTGTTCTTGGGGTTTGTAGTTTATTTCACTTAGTTTGAAGTACTTCACTGAAGTAAAGTTAAGCAAAATAAACAAGCTTATAGTAACTTTGTTTGTTATGAAGCAAGTTCTCCTAAAAGAAGTAATGTAATGTATTTTCAGAAGAAAACATAGTTAGTTTTGAAATGATTTTGAGATGGTGTCTGTTTGATGAAAGTGGAGCTAGGAGCAAACCCCCAGTACTCTTCACAGTTTCTTTCTCTTCTTCTACTTCCTCTTTGCTGAAATTCTCAGCATTTTTTCCTTTAAAATTCCATTCATGATTCTAACAGAAATCAAGTTCATTTCTCTCCTAAGTATCTTTCGAGTTATAATCTTTTCATTCACTCTATCATTTCTCCAATTGCACCTCCCACCTTCCTAGAAAGACAGGCCCAACATCAGATACATGGCTAGCCTGCATCACCAATTCACCTCGAGTCTTCTAATTAGTCGAAATGTTTACACACCAAATACTCTATACTTCTAACCCACAACTGAAATAGCAAGATAAGTATTAAACATTGGCTTCCCTTTTTTTTTTTTTTTCCCTTCCCCTTCTGGGGCCAAAAGAATACAATATTTATATTGATGGGTTATGCATAATATTTATCCAAAAAGCAATTAACACGAAAACCCACATCCATTAATGAACAAACACTCCTCTCCGCTTATATTTTTTTGGCAAATGAATTCTAAGCTATGATTATGCTTCTTCAGAAACCACGATAATTTCCTTTTCTATATTGATTTGAGCTGTTTCCTCAGCAAGAAAATTACAAAAACGAACTGAGCTTCCTATCCAAACCCTCAATTAACACCCACCACAAACGATATCAATTCGCAAATTGAAGAGTAAGATAAATTACTGGAATGCTAATCCGTTAAACGCAATGAAATATCTTTTATCAAAAAGGAAACAACAAAAAGAAATTCGGAGAATTTAATGCAAAAAAATTGCTGTTTCTCGATAAAAGGGAGATGGATAGTACCTGTTCAGTGATTAAATGAGAAGGAAAGCTTCTCCGATTTCGATGGAAAATCGAGCTATTTGATGTAGAGAGAACTCACCATTCAAATAGGTTTTTCTCTAGGGACCCACCCACAACCAGGAAAATTTATATTTTCCAAAAAATTTTAAGAGGAAGGGACTTTCCAATTTAAAATTTTAATTTCATATTACATAATATTATAAAATAAAGGATTAAGAATAACTTCCCCACGTAGAATCACCAATTACATTAAATTTCTTTATCCTTTTAAAAATATACTATTAGACCATTCTGTCTAATTTTACCTTTAGTCAATTATTAATCAACTCTATAAAAATAGTGAAAATACCTAAATACCTTTATTCTTTATTTTTAATTAATTATATTTTATTTTTATTTTAATTTTTTTTAAGGTTAAAAAATTTATTTTTATATTTTTGACAAATTTTAAAATAAAAAATAAATAAAAATATTTTTTATTTTTTATTTTTTATTTTCAAAAATAATTTAAAAAGAAATTAAATTATTAATTAAATAATTTCTTCTTAAATTTTTTAATACAAATAAAAAATTCATTTTCATATTTTTAACAAATTTAAAAATAAAAAGTAAAAAATATTTTTTAAAAAATAAAATAAAAATATTTTTAAAATATTTTTAAAAAATATTTTTTAAATATTTTTAAAAGATATTTTTATTTTCAAATTTATCAAAAGTATGAAAATATATTTTTTAGTCTTAAAAAAAAATTAAAGTAAAAATAGAATGTAATTAATTAAAATTAAAGGGTAATGGTATTTTGATCTTTTCACTAACTTTGTAGGATTGACTAATAGTTGACTAACGGTAAAATTGGATGGAAGGGTCTAGTAGTATATTATGACATTTGTCAGGGGGAAATTAGTATATTTTTGAAAAGTTAGGGGGAACTTAGTGTAATGAATCATTCTATAGAGAGAAATTGCAATTAATCTTAAAATAAAAGCTCATGGTATAAAATTATTATTTCAACAACATAAATAGTATTTTTATTGTAATACCCATATTTTTTTTAAAATATTTTTAAAAAAATTATATTCTATATTATAAATAATAATTTTTTTGTGAATATTTAATTAAAGTTATGAATATAAAAGAATTTTTAGAATTTATTATATTTTAAAGAAATAAATATTTGAAAATAAAAAGGGAAATATATTTTTCAAAA
>CANXYC011303960.1:0-15130 GCA_948193065.1 Aleurites moluccanus
TATATATATATATATATACAACAATCTTTAATATAACAATCTTTAATATTTGATATATTTAATATTTAAGAGATTATCCATCCATCGTGAGACAAATTCTTGCATGGTGGGCAATAATCTTTGCACCTAGCTATGGAGTTCGATCATGTTTTTCTTGCACCTCAACAACCTTATTAAATAGAAAATTCATCTGATTACAGTAACAGTTCAACTACTGTGACTTACTTAATACCTATATACAGACTTGCAACATATAACATATTTGCTTTTTGGCAGTAATATATTTGTAATTTTGTATGTGGGTATTCATATTTTATATTAATTGAATTGATATTACTAATTTTTTATTAGATTGATTAATCTTTTTTAATACTGTTGTTAGATATATAGATAGTTTGTAGGAGAATCATCTAAATTGTAATGTCCATGTTGCTTTGTGTCAATTCAATTTGAGCTAGTTTGACTAGGATGTAATTAATTTTTATGTTTGCATTCATTATTCATCAACTTAATCTCGGTTCCATGTTCAACTAAATTGTAGTTTATAATACTAATCTTTTTAAGATGATCACAACTCCATTTTAACGTTGTTTAAAAGAAGATTGCACCTGTACATTCAGAAGTTGGTGTTAAGACAGCAGAAATTGTTCCTGAATCCACCCTGCCCATTTTATCAGAGATTATATATTTAGTTCATCAATCTAATAAAATGGTTGAATCCCAGCAAATCTTCAATCTGACTTTACATGAATGTGATAACACCACCATCAATGTGATAACATATCAAGCTAAAGCAGTTGCTTGCATCAATATTTTTTCATTCGATTGTAAAAATAATAATAAAAAAGTAAACCCTAATATGATCTTCCCAGGAAGAATTTCAAAATCTCAAAATTTTTTCCACATTTTGAGATCTGAACCATAGAAATAATTAAACAGTGAGCTTGAGCTTTATCCTTCAGCTCACACAATCATGGCGTGAGATCTTTCATCAAGGAAATTCCATTTAGTGCATCGTTGAACCCACTGCTCAACTCGAATAAGCTGAACCAGTAGAATTCTTTTCATTCAGAAGGGGTAGTTCAGACGTTTGCAACTCGATACAATTTGACCCCTTGATACAATGCACATACATCTTCAATGGAACGACAAGGCATCACCAATGCCAGGGACTTGGAAATAAAAGTTTCATAACTGAAACTCTGCATGGCGCATATCAGAAAAAGGAGCCTCATTAGCCAGCAACTCCCACATCAAGAACCTGAAGCATCGTCCTCGGGAGAAGAGTCCCTTGATGCATGCTCATCCTCATCTTCTTCTTCAACTTCATCGTAATCAGTAGAAGCAGGTTGGCCATTAAGATCCACATTTACACCATTTACATTTCTCACAAACTGGCCCCGCACCCGAGGCCTCCTTTCAGCAAGTTTTTTCCGATTAACATACCTAATCTTCTTGTCAAAGCAACGTTCTTTCCTTTTCTGTCTAAACTTCATCAATGCTGCCTCTCTTCTATCTACTTTATTTATTCTCACTTCCGTGGAAGATGAATTTCCAAATGATGGCCATGAATGAGCAGTAGGCATTTGACCAGATTGTAAACATATATTAACAGGGTAATAGGGGAATGATGCCATCCCAGTAACATGAGGGGAACATTGTTGAAGATGATTGTACTGTGGCAGCATAGCTGAAGGCCCATTATGCAGCTCATGTAGATTCTTTTGATATAATTGTACCGATGATGGCATAAAAACTTGGTTCATAACTCCTGACATACAATATGGATAAACATTTTGTGTGGATAAACCTGAAGCATCAAGTTGAAGGTCATTTCTTGCATGCATAAGCACTTGAGGTAGATTTTCATCCTTGAAATTCCTCCGAGGAAATTCCCTCGAAATGGGTGGGGTGCAAGATCTCTCCAGTGAAAGAGAATCAGGGACACTAGAACTGCTTCGGAAATCATCTTGTGAATAGCTCTCCCATGTCTCTCCATTTTCATGTACTTGAGCATCGTTAACCATTTGCTGACCACATGCTTGAAGTTTCTCTTCTGTCCTAAAATTTTGAGGAGCAATGTCCTCAATGAAGGCAAACCCTTGGGAATTGCTTTTGATTGTGCTTGACTTGACATAAGTAAAGAAGGCAGAGGACTCGCCAATCTTCAATCCACTCTTCTTTGGACCAGATAATAATTGCCCTGAATATTATTTCCCAAATTAGAATTGTTTCGAGAGAGCCAATTTCAAAAATTTTAAAAAGAGAGCAGTGACTGTAACCAACTCCAGCAGATACCAAAAATAACAGTGAAAATAATCATAAAAATACCAAAAGCAAAACTCAACAGGAGTCGAATTGAAAAAAGGATGTCTAAAAGAACAGAAATGATTGGGCAGTGTATCTTGTCACTGCAAATTACAAATATAACATTAAAACAATGTAGTTTCATTATTCTTTATGTAAACCCAATTGCTCTGTATAACAGCTTGTCTGTGTATTCTGCAAAATCTAGATTGACTCAATCACGTACGAAGCAAACCAACAGATAGCCTCATTGACCAACCATTTTCTTAATATGGTCAATCTGATACCTGATAAATTCGTTTATCTTTAATTCTCATTGTTAATTGACATTTAACCTTAAGCAGATTGGTCAAATGCAAAACTCTTACTGTGCTATCAGCAACTGGATCATGAAAAGTTGTTCACCTGTTCTGCGGCCACTAATTCCTAGAACATCAGGCCGATATTCCAGTGGGTTGCTAGGTGAAGGCTCAATAGCAGCAGAAGAGGCAGCAGCAGCGGCAACAACAGTCTGAGACAGGAAAATGCCAATTTTAGGATCATTAAATTTTTTTCAAGTTTCAATCAAAATTAGGAATGAATGGATTTTCAGCTTAAATGAACATCTGTTGAGCAGGCATTTAGTCCATGATATTCTGGAAATCAGTAGATGACGCAGATTAGCAATTTTGAGGCAGCATGAAATTCATAATACACTAACTAGATTATATTAGGATTTTGACTTGCATTATATTATATCATCACAATAAAACTCCATATTCAATATAGAAAGAGATTCATCAAAGAAAAAACATGAAATACTTGCAAGAGATAAACAATCAAACAAAAAAATAATTATCTTAAATTTAGGAAATAAAACAGAAATAAAAGCACTCATTCACAAGAATCACAACTCTGGGATTCAAACTTCATAAGAACTGAAGTCTAATAGTCCTAACAAAAAAGTCCTGTCCTGTAAATTCAGAGGTGACTTGTACAGTTATATGGACTAGGAAAAACAATAATCAATATCATATGAGTATGAGTATGAACTGTAGGTATGATAGGGAAGCACTCCAGCACATTTCAAGCTTGATAGTACCAAACCTAGCCAAAAGTAGGCTTGCTTATGTCCACATGTTTATGTATGTTTAATCTTATTGTTTGTCTACCTTTTTTTTCGACTTCTTAATGCCAATAGGTTTTCTGTGAAACTTCATAGACTGAACAATTCACCAAGTTCTACTGCCAAAACCAACAACTTTCAATAATTTGAAAACCACGTCAAACACACACATGCGCACGCGCGCGTGCTGTGTGCATGACATATTGGTGATAAGCATGGTCCCTATTGACTGAAGGGTTCCATGGTTTCATATTTACAAGAACCAGAGCACACATGTACATACCATACTCACCTCATCTTCCTGATGAGTTGATAAGCCCATTTCTGGGTTCGTGCACTTCCGAGACTTGTCATCTGTATCATCTGAGAACAGAGTAGTACTATTTGTGTTGGCATCACTAGGATCCGATGCCACCAGATCAAAGTCATAGTTCAAGATGTTCTTCTCCACCAATCCGAGCTGCCAATCACAAACATATTAATGAACACGTCAATAATGCTTCAGAGGGAGATAGTATGCCTGCTAATGAGTAAACCAGAAAGTGCAGAAATATATAATGAGACAGAACAAGAAACAGCCCATCGATATGCATTTGACAAAGATGCAGAAGGCCATCACCACATTCAATTCACAGGAATCCATCATTAACCTAATTTAGGTACAATGTTTTACTTGGATCAAGAACTACATATACAGAACGTTGAAAGTTCAAAAAGAATATTATTGTTTGTACAAACCACCAAGAATACATCCAAATAACGTTCCATCCAACTTTTTATTTTTTTTTGGGTGGGCTGAGAGAGAGAGAGACAGAAAAAACAAAAACAGTTAAGAAAAAAGAAAACCAACCATGCGCCTCCTTCTCCACATGTGTGTCCACAGGTTCAATAGCTCATTAGTGCGTAAGGGCTTTACAAGATAGTCTGCTGCTCCTAACCTCAAGCACTTAACGACAATTGAGACCTCGTCCTGTGCTGACATCACTTATCAAAGGAAAGCATTTCAATAATGGGGATCTGCATCCAAAAGAGGATTTTACTGGAAAAGAGAATTGAAGTGAATATTACAAAACAAGCTTACTGATAACAGGAATGCGCTGCAACTCTTTATCCCGTGTAATGTACTTCAACATCTTCATGCCTTTTTTCATCGGTAGATCAACTTCAGCAAGTATGATATCAATATCAGGTCCCTCAGCATTCAGTGCATCAATCACCTGCCTAGCTGATCTCACTGATGTAACTGTGATGAAAAGGCAATGCAGTGTCAACGTGTCATTTTGGAAATTAAACACTATCTTTGAAATTAAATATTCAAACAATTGAATGATATGGAAAAGGAAGCATTCTCAAAAAGCAGCAAATATAACCACAATGTGAAACAAACAATAGAATGTATGGAAGTTTCTTTCACACAACTAATTTGTAGTAGAATATATCCTGTGAAACCCAAGTTTCAAAATGGAGGTAAAATAAGCTACGCCAATTGAAAAGCATCCTAAGACTATGAGAAGAAGACTTAATTGGAGTTGAACAGATAAAAATACCAAAAATGACTAGAAAAGAAACATCACAGAGGCATAACTATACAAGTACTAATGGTTGTTTTGAGAGATTAAGCTGAATTTAAGTCCACTTTATAGCAGCAGCCAATCTTTTCTTATCAATTTTATGTTCTGTTCAGTCTCCAAGAAAGTTTTCCCAGCAGCATTTAGCTTAAAGAAAATAACTTCCATATTTTTCATCCAAATAGGAAAAAGAACATAACTTAACTTCGTTAAAACTTTATTTTGATAGTTGAGCTTTCAGGATCAATTTGGTAGCTGACCAAAATTTGCAAAAATGGGAAAAAGAAAATATTCCTACAAATGAATATTATTTTAATTTTCGTAGCTCAGTTTGCAACAAGACCAAAGAAAAAAAAAAAGGGGCTTACATTGTGCCAAATTCTCTCAACTTCGCTAATAAAATTTTATCATTTCATAATGCAAACTAACAGAAAAAAACACCTTTCATGTCCTTTATGGCATTCATATAGGGCGAACCTTAAATGTTTCCAATCTACCATAACTTCATTAAATTCCAAAAAAAAAAAAAAAACCTCTGATTTCTTAATTGCAATATGCAATAATACATTAAACTTAACAATATTTTCAATTCAATGTAAACAATTATGCAAACTATACTCTAGCAATACCAATTACAAATAAAATAACATAATATATAAAATTTAGCCAAAATTGAATTAAACAAAAAAAAAGCAATTCAATCATTATATTATACCCTGATAAAAGCACTTCAAAAGGAGTGTAAAAACTTCATCAGAGCTTTTGGAATCATTATCACATAGCAGAATCCTCACTTTGCTTCTATCAATGAGTCCATCTCCACTTTTACTATTTCCACTCTCCTTGTTCATGTTCTGCCCCTTTCCCTCCATACTCTTAAAACTTAAATGAACTTCCCAAAAAAATAAATAATACTGAAAACTCACCAAAACTTCTTCTTCTTCACCTCCTCTTTTATTGGGAGAGAGAGATTAGGGTTTGGGCTCGGATCAGTGGATATCCGTACAGAGAATTCATTTGTATACCAACCTAACTTGTAGACAAAGCGAAGAAGAAAAGAGAAGAAGAAGAAGAAGCAGATATTAATTAAAAATAAAAATCTCCTAAAAATAGTTTTAATTTTTATATGCGCATGTTAGCTCTATCTATAAACGGCAAGCAAAACCAAAAGGAAGACATATTTGTCAGAACATCCGACGGTCGGCATCCAGGATATCAGTGGGACCAAGTTGAAAATCAACGGCTAGACTTAGATCACCGGAGATTCGGTGCACGTTAGCTTAACGCCAAGGCGATCTCTCTCTTCTCCAGTCGACCAGCCAGTTTGAGAGAGAAAAAAAAAAGTATAGAGATTTTACTCTGTTAAGTCATCTCTTTGTCTCAGCTTTTCCATATTTTATTATTAATTTGGCTAATAAAAATAATAATTTTATTGTATGCTGAGGAGGCTATCGTGCGCCAGGGAGAAACAGGGAAATCTGAGGACGATAGTGAAACGGAGGGTTGAGTTGGGGATTTTGGGGGGGCGTAAAGCGCAGCCAAATACATGTTAGCAAATATGCAGACGTGGCAAGGTAGGGGGACAGGGGAGAAAGAAAAGTGCAAGGAAAAGGGTACAGGGCAGAGTGTTTTTGGATAATTTGGTAGAGATAGAGAGAAAGCCACGTCACCTATAAAGATCTCTCACTTAATGGGATTGAGAGAGTTGTTATTTATTTTTACACGGCAGATTCATTTTAACTATTTAAAAATTTTTTAAAAATTATATTTTGATAATATTTAATATAATAAATTTATTGATATATTTTTCATACTAAATAAAAATTATTTGGACTGTTAAAAATACATTAGAAATTTTATGTATTATATTTAACGGTTTAGATTTAACGTATTTCCAATATATTTTTAGCAGTCCAAATGATTTTTGTTTAACATGAAAAATTTATCAATAAATTCATTATATCAAATATTATCAAAATATAATTTTTAAAAAATTTTTTAAAAATTTTTAAGTAATTAAAATGGACTACATGAGGGGCTGCTGCGTAAAAATTCACAACAGCCCCCACAATCCCTTATAATGTAAGTGAAGAAAAAAAAATTTATTTTTATTTAATTTTTTTCAACGAATACCTAATACTAATTAAAAATAAAAATTACATAATATTAAATAATAAATTTAAAAATAAATTAAATAAATAAAAAAGTAAAATTTTAATTTATAATTTAAGATAATAATACTTATAATAAAATATAATTTTTTTATTTAATTTATTTTTATATTAATATATTTAGAATACCTCCTAAAAAAATTTGCTTTTCGGTCTTTTAAAAAATATATCATCAAGTGGGTTGATAAATCTTTTTTTTTTTTTTTCAAAACGTGGTCGATCTAATTGGTGGGCTGTAAGAGGGGATCAATTAAGCTAAAAAGAAGAATGAACATCCAACTAATTAGGGTAAACAATCGGTGTTTGGATTTAAATTAAATTGAATTTTTTAAAAATTAAATAATAATTTTTAAAAATTAAATTAAATTTTGAATTAAATAAAATTAATAATTTTTTAAATCAAATTGAATCCAACTAAATAGATATATTTTAGTTTGATTATTTAATTTTTTTAAATAAAATATATATTTTTCAATATATATATATATTAAGATTTTATAGGATGTGGTCGTTTTCACCATCTTATAGTACCTTGACCAGAGTCGATGGTTTTGTCAGTTTGGATTTTGCCATCTTCTGTACCTTCATGCATTGGATTTAATAGCAAAAAATGACAAAGTTCAGGAATCTCATAATGTATTTTGCCTATGTGAAAAACATAAAAGAAACTTTTTTTTTTTTTTATTAATGAACTTTTTACTATTGCAGGGAAGGAGAATGGAAAAAAAAAAAAGTTGGATCGAGGACTCAACTAGAACCAGCATCAACATGCAAAAAAATGCAATATTACCAAAAGGAATAGCTAGAACAAATTGAATTGTGTTCAAGGACAAGCAAGTTAACGAGTGCACTTGAAATAAAGGATCAATAAGATGTCAATGACAACCGCTACTATTATGGAACCAGTCATCCACCTGTTCCTGCTCATCCTTCTTGACATGGCTGTCAAGATCTTCTGCTTCTGTCAATATTGTCATCCACCCCATTAAGCTGAAAACTTAAAGGATGAGATTAAAAAATAATCAGCCTTGAAAGGTCAATTGAAATGATGTTGCTCCAAAACATTCATCAGCAAGACAAGATTAATATTATACTGAACTGAAACCACAATAAATGGTGAGGAGAAGACCATACCATGTTGTGAGCATGTAGAAAAGCCCGGCATTGTTCGTGTAAATCTTGAAGAATTGAGACACCAAGTTCTTCTGTTTCCAACATTGTTCTTCTACTCTCCTTAATTCTTTCGGTAGACTGGTTCAACCTCTCTGTTGTCATTAATAATCTCCCTGTTTGATTAGCAGAGACCTGTTTCATCATTTACAAATGTCCAGAGAAAAAGCACCTCAAATAGAAAGAAGAGGACCAATTATTCAAAATATCACATTTTACTGACGCATTAGATTCAGAAAACAAGAGGATATTACCTAACTTGTAAACTCTGAGATAATACTGAATTCTCATTATAAGTGAAAAGAAAAGATATGCACCATTTAAAGAAAGTCTCAAATATAACGCATCTTGTTGATTACATGAACAAGTCAAGGAAAAAAGAAAAAGGAATCCAAAAGCATAGACAATGGCAGCATTGATAAGATCAATAGCAAGCTGCATAACTTTAGACGAACAATCTAAGATAGTCTTTCGAAACCGCTACTAAAAAAGAAAATAAATTCAATTGAAACTATGGTCAATGCATACTTCAAACTAATGCGAGAAAGAAAATGAAGAATAATTTCATCCATGAGTAGAGGTTTATCCATCTAAGCACATACTTTGCACTTCCTCTAATTCACTTGTTTGGGGAAAATCTCACACAATCCTGCATTGTTTTACGGAGACTTCTTCAATGTATCAAGAACACTCAAATATAGTTGATTAGCAGTTTTTGTCAACTGTTATTATTAATGCTACCATATAATGCTGTAGGTTCCATTGTTTGCAAGCAATATGTTTGATTTTATAATCTTTTTTTGATCACATGGAAGTTTATAACCATTTATTTGTTGCTTTTACACTTGCCACAGTGGTAACATGTAACACATTTTCAACATCCGTGGAAGTTCATGAAGCTGATCTAAATACTATAAATATTGCTTTGTAAAGCTGCCAGTAGACTATTTCAATTCGCATGGCCAAAGAAAAGCATACAACTGCAATTGACTCAATGAAGAGACGAATGAGAACTATCTACTAGCAGCCTAATTAATGAAGCTGAATGAACAATAATTCAATAAAAAAATATGGCAGAGAACAAAGGGGGTAAAGTTGTTGATATGCCAATATGGCAAATAGACATGCAGAGTAGAGTAGTTCCAATAACAATTTTAAAGCACAAGAGCATGATAGTGAAAAGTTCTGAATAAATAAGTAAAAAATGAGAAACATCTGCTAAGGCTCAGTCTAGTTCTCGAACAAACAGGGTAATTGCCCTCTAGCACTTAAAAACAGATTTTATTCTGGGCATTTGTAATCTCCAGTCTGTCTATTCTTCATTACTTCCAAGTATAACCTAAAACTGATTTAAAGCTTAAGAAAATTTTGAAAAATAAAAGCACAGATGATATGTCATAGGAATTTGAAAAACGCTTTTGGTTGTTGATAAAGTGTAATCACTCAGCACTGGAAAGAATATGTTCTTCGTCAACGCAAGAAGCATTAGAAATTACATGTCAAACTTCATGCTAAATATTGACTAAAAATATTATCTACTTTCTAGTAACATAAAAGTTTTGAACTTCAAAACTATAATTAAAAAACGAGAGTTACATTAATCAAAGTGTACATACCATCATAGCATCTGCCATTCCTGACTCCAGCAAATCATCCCGAGCAGCCTGATTGGCATTGATAGATCTGATTCTTTTGGCTTCTTTCTTCAAATTGTTGAGATCGGTCTTATACTCTCTTAACTTGGTAAGAAGCGTTGCCTTAACATTTGGCGGAAGACTCCTTGCCTCAGGGTCCATAAGTCGAATCTGGAAAGATTCAGGTAAAGCTCTCATGGTAAATTGAAGAATGAAAATCAAAACGGAATTTTTTAAGGCAATGAATAGGGCTTCCATATAACCAAAGTGATCTTGATCCAGTCCAGCCTTTATTTCGGAAAGCTTCTGCTTCTTCAGCTCTGCCAACAAAGAATGCATGAAAAAAAAAAACTATGGTCTAGAAAATAAGAATTAATATTTTAACACATCTCGATATACCAAGAGAATGCACAATTTGATGAATTGTTTACTTATTATTTTATATACAATAAAATATTATTAAGAGAAATCAAAATAAGATAGATTATGATTATATTATAATTTAATTTTTACTCGCATTAAAGATATATTACTTCTTTTATGTATAGATAAAGTGTAAGTTTTTTTTTCAAAATTTTATAAAAAGAGAATTTATTTCATAAATATTGAAACTGACTAAAAAAATAATGAGAAATAAAAAATATTACAAATTCAAATTTACTATACAGTAAAATTTCTATTAATTAATATTATTAAAATTTATAAATTTTATTAATTAAAAAAAATATTAATTAATTAAGTATTAATTTAATTTATTAATTTAAATTAAAATTATAGAAAATTATTATATAATAAATATTATTCATTTAGATTTTACTATACTATTTTTCATACACTTGTTATTTTATTTAAGCATTAGGATACAAGAGCAGTGGGCAAGGAATGTAAGAGCTACACTCATTTTCATTAATAAATGAGACACTTATTAGAAGTAATAATCAATGAGGATTGGATTGGATTTGGAAACTAGGGCACATGGCACATGGTTCAAAGATGAATAGACCATTCAAGATGGATGATAATCCCGTGGGCCTAGACAAGGAACCCATGTTATAACTACACATGTAAATGTAGGTTATCATATTGGAGAGCGGAATTCACGCGCACTGAAACGAGCGTGGAACAAGTGAGATCCCTGGTCTAACCTGTGTTTACAAGTCAAGGAAAAGGAGGGCTAAATTTCATACATTATCTCTGAACTTAACTTGTAATTCATCGTTGTCCCTAGATTTCAATTTATCACTCAAAAATTTTCCAACTTCAATTTTCTTTTTTAGTCCCTTTTCTATTATCTTCTTCTTCTTCATTTCTGCTAAATTGAGTGATCACCTCTCCTATTCCTACCCATGATCAAAAAAAAAAAAATCCAACTAATGAAGATATCAAAAAAAATAAAAAATGGTGGAAAGGGTTCCAATCAAACCCAGTTGTCATTTTTTAACCCGAGCGGAGAAATATCGATAAGATTTAATGTTGGGGTTGGTTTAGTGGATCTGTACAGAGAATCATTAATAGTGACGGTAGTGGCATCATCTTGGATCTTAGAGTTTTTCATCGTATCCAGTTTTGCAAAATAGTCAAGCATAACCCACTCAAGTGTAATGGAAAAAATTTAAAAACCCATATTTGATTCTAATTTTTTTGAGGTTTTCTTTGCTAGTAACAACTAAAGAGGAGCTGGTTTGGTGAGAGAATTTCACTGCGAAAATATTTTTCACCATGAGATTAGAAAAATTTTAAGCAACAAATCAGCAGATTTATTTCATTCATGGAGAGAGTGTAAGAAATAAAAAAAAATTGAGTTTTAATTTGCTTAAGGTTTAATGATGCAAATAAAATTTGATTTTTACTTGAATTTTGTTTGGCATGAGAGAAATGGATGGAAAATGAGTGAAAAAACAAAGAGAAGAAGAGATAGAAAATCAATGGAAGTGAGATGGTTGGATTGAAAAAGAAGATCAAGAAAAAAGAAAGAAAGAAAAAACGAGAGAGGATAAAAATATGGGTAAGTAGGTAGGTAGCTGGGTAGGTGAGTGAGTAAATGAATATAATGTGATATCTAAAAAAAGGTGAAATAAGATTTAAAAATAATAAATGAAGGTCACGTCATATTTCTATTTGAGAAATTAATGGAAAATAAATGAAAGGATAATCAGTATGATAAAATTGAAATCGGAGAATTTTTGAATGACAAATTGAAATTTAGAGACAATAATAAATTACAAGTTAAGTTTAGGGATTATGAATATAATTTAGTAAAAAAGGAGAGAACTTTCTTTCCACTTTTTGTTTTTTGAAAAAAATTTCTTTCCACTTGATACAAGATAGAGTCTCAAAATCAACGCGTTAAAGCTAGCTGTGCAGCATCAAGACAGACCCGCAAACACCGGAGGGTCTATTGCCAGTCAGATTTTCGTGGTATTGTTATTATTATTATTATTATTATTAGGGTTAATTATGATTTTTTCATGTAGATTAAATTTTTTAAAAATATATTAATTTTTTTAATTATAATAAATTATTAGATTTTTTTATTTAATTTTATTATTAATAAATTTTAAAATAGTCAATAATAATGACTAAAAGATAAAAATATTACTTTTTTTTTTAATTAATTATATTTTATTTTTACTTTAAATTTTTTTAAGGTTAAAAAAATATATTTTTACATTTTTTGATAATTTTGAAAATAAATAAATAAATAAATTTTTTTTAAAAATTTTTTATTTTAATTTTTAAAAATAAAAAATTTGAAAAAAAAATAAAAATATATTTATTTGTATAAAAAAATTTAAGAATAAATAATTTAATTTCTTCTTAAATTATTTTTTAAAATAAAAAATAAAAAATATATTTATTTATTTTTTATTTTTAAATTTATCAAAAAATATGAACATAAATTTTTTAACTCTAAAAAATATTTTTTAAAATAAAAATAGAATATAATTAATTAAAAATAAATAATAAGGATATTTTTGCCTTTTTACAGCTCTTATTAATCATTTTAAAATTAACTAATGAAAAAATTAGACTAAATAATATATTAACATAACGAGATATTGGATGTAATATATTTTTAAAAAATTATGAGATTTTTAATATATTAGATTATTCTATAAGAAAAAATAGTAATTAATTTTTATTATTATTGTATAATTTAGTAATAAAATATAATAGTGAGTTTAGTGAGAAATTTCATGTAAAATTATAGTTAATTACAGTGTGTTAATTATAAAAAATATTACATAATTTAAATAATTAATTATTCACTTTATGAGATAGTTATTATTTAATATATCTTATTATTATTAATTAATTCATAATCGATAGATTAAATTAATTTAAAAAATTTTGAAATTTACTAATCCTTGAAAATTTTCAAATTACAATAATATAATATCAAAATATAATTACACATGCAAAATAGTTAAGTAATAAAATAATTCATCAATAATACTCATAATTTTTTAGGACTTCAATTTAAAACCTTTGGATGAATAATATAATCATTTCATGATTATTGGTAAAAAATAATAGAAATTAACAAAGTATCTAAGTAATTTAATTAAGAAGTGTAATTATAATTATAAAGAAATTTCAAGTTTCACCGTAATTGGGAAATCTTTTATTTTGCTGCGTATGTGTGTGCATATAAGCATGCAGTGAATTACAATCCAAAATTATTAATTTTTTTTTAAATATATAAACATAATTCATATATATAAAAAGAAAGACAGCTTTGACAACTTGCAGTTGGACATATGTCGTCCCAACTCTTCGTTTGAACTCTCTCATAGCTACCACCATAACACCATAAACAAAGCATAAAACACCACCGCCGCTCCACCGTCACCTAGGATTTTTACATTATTCCTCCTCTGTATACAAAGAGTTTTCAGAGAGCTAAGGTTTTAAATTATTATTATTATTATTATTATTTTAAATTAAATGCTTTCCAGATCCAAATACCAAACAATTTCTACACACAGAAGAGAGAGAAATTGAATCTCTCTCTTTCTCTTTCTCTAATTGTCGAATCTGCAGTCTATAACTTGAGAGAGTTAACATTAATATGGGGCAGGACACCTTTACTCCCCAGAAAAGAGCTAGCGGCGGCGGAGTAGGAGGTGGAGGCTTACCCACTACAACCGCCACCGCAAACGGCAGAGGAGGCCGAGCACAGATGCCGCGCGGTAGGCAGATCCATAAAACTTTTAACAACATCAAGATCACTATCCTTTGTGGCTTCGTTACTATCCTTGTTCTTCGTGGTACTATCGGCATTGGCAACCTTACTAGCTCTGATGCTGAAACCATCAATCAGAATCTCATTGAGGAGACTAACCGGATTTTGGCCGAGATCCGCTCCGATAACGACCCTACTGATCCGGATGAGCCCCCTGAGCCCGAGATCAACCCCAATGTCACTTACAAGTTAGGCCCCAAAATCGCTAACTGGGACCAGGAACGCAAGGTATGGCTTAGCCAAAACTCCGAGTTCCCTAATTTTGTTAATGGGAAGGCTCGGATTTTGTTGTTGACCGGTTCGCCTCCTAGCCCGTGTGATAACCCGATTGGGGATCATTATTTGTTGAAGGCGATAAAGAATAAGATCGACTATTGTAGGATTCATGGGATTGAAATCGTTTATAATATGGCTCATTTGGACAAGGAACTAGCTGGGTACTGGGCGAAATTGCCTATGATTAGGAGGTTGATGCTTTCACACCCTGAAGTGGAGTGGATTTGGTGGATGGATAGTGATGCAATGTTTACTGATATGGTATTTGAAATCCCGTTATCCAAGTATGATAAGCATAATTTGGTGATTCATGGGTATCCTGATTTGTTGTTCGAGCAAAAATCATGGATTGCTTTGAATACTGGAAGTTTCTTGTTTAGGAATTGTCAGTGGAGCTTGGATTTGCTTGATGCTTGGGCTCCAATGGGTCCTAAGGGACCAATAAGGGAGGAGGCTGGCAGGATTTTGACAGCAAATTTAAAGGGCAGGCCAGCATTTGAGGCTGATGATCAATCAGCTTTGATTTACTTGCTGCTTTCACAGAAGGACCAGTGGATGGATAAGGTGTATATTGAGAATCAATATTATTTGCATGGTTATTGGGCAGGATTGGTGGATCGGTATGAGGAAATGATTGAGAAGTACCATCCAGG
>CANXYC011304335.1:0-10434 GCA_948193065.1 Aleurites moluccanus
TGGCCCTTTTATCTGTCTACCATGATGTTTGCTCTAATTGTATATGACCATTGTTATTTCATACCTTTACCGACACTGATTCTGTCGTTTCTATGTTTTAACCTGAGTTATTATTCTCTATCCTATATAAACCATTATTGAGCTTATATTTCATTGCGATACATGTAAATTGTAAATTCACTGAATATCTTTCATACTCACCCTTTTGTTTGTTTACCCCCTTTCAAAAGAGGAGTAGGTTGCAGGATCCAGTATTCTGTTCTCAGTGGATTTCCTACTTCAGATTTCTGATGTATATATCTATTTCGGATTACTGTATTATATTATTTTGATGTTCATGATCTAGCTGCTCTATAGGTATGTATTGGGTAGCTAGGAGATGAACATTGTCTATATTTAATATTGATGGTCTATATTGATTATATATGATGCATGATATATATATACTTATGACAGCCAATTGCATTATGGTGACAGGATAATTGTCAGGTTAACAAAATGGTTAACAAGATAATATAATGGATGGTAACTATAATAAATGAATAATATATTGTGGTTGATAGATTATGTAATGATACTGGGTTCTACGGGTGCTAGTTGCCATTAGCATTTCTCGTGCCCTAGGACCATCGCGGTCCTGGAAACCAGGTGGTGATACCACAATATGAGTTAGACTACCCATAGATTTCCTACTCAGTGCATCAACCACTATATTGGCCTTACCCCTGATAGTCCTCGATAGACTCACTACAAAATCCATAGTAACCTGCTTCCATTTCCACTCTGGCAACTCAATCTCCTGAGGCAACCCTAATGGCTTCTAATGCTCAAACTTAACTTGCTGACAGGCTAAGTATTTGGATACAAACTGAGTTACATCTCTCTTCATACTGGGCCACCAATACACATCTCTCAGATTGTGGTACATCTTGGTAATCCCTGGATGTACACTATATGCTGAGTAATAAGCCTCTCTCATAATCCGATCTCGTTGCCCATCAAAATTCGGTACACATATACGCTTTCCACACTTCAATACCCCATCCTCTATTGTAAACTCTGTCATCTTTCCATTATGTACCTCTCCCTTAAGCTTCAGTTGATAAGGATCCCTATCCTAAGCCACTTTAATATCATCAAGTAACAGTAATTTCACCCAAAATTGGGCTATCAGAGCCTAGTTATGATCCTGGGATCCCAAATCCAACTCCACTCCCGTATCTGCTAACTCTCTCATCTTTCAAATCAAATGTCTCCTGCCTGTAACACCAAGTCCTAACCGAGCCTAGTATAGTTAAGGACCTTCGAAAATTTCTGTTAATTTATTTGAAATTAATTTGATGTGCTTACATGTGTGTTTAATTGTTAATTCATTGTTTGGGAAAAATAAAATAATGATAATAAAATAAGTAAATAAAATAAAATAGATAAATTGGGTTACAAAAATGATAAGACTTAATTGAAAAAGGAAATAAAAATTAGGGATTTAATTCATAATTTACAAGGACCCAATTAAATTATAAGAGTAAGAGGGAGGAGTAAATAACATTTTTACTCATCTTGATTCAATGAATCAAGGTATTAGTGCATTTTAATCCTAAGGATGCATGTATAGGTTGCAAAGCTTGCTTTATAAGCTTGGTTGTAGTGGATTGCATGGCAAAATTTCACTAACCATTAAAATAAGATAAAGAAATATGCATTTTATCTTTCCATTCAAGAAAATCGTGTCTACCAAATGCAAAGAAGAGAACTTCTTCTTCTTCATCATCCTTTTGGTTCGGCCATTGAAGAAAAGATTCAAGATTTGTGTTAATTTTTGAAGCTTGGGTAGAATTCTTCATCTCATATCCCCCATTTCTTCAAGTTAGGTTCAAGCTTGCATTTGGGTGAGAGTTTGGAGGGCTAAGGTTTCAGCCAACCTAAGAACTTGAAGGTGAGTTTAAAAATTCTGGTTGTTTAATGGTTTATTGGCATTTAAATGTTGCTTTGGATGCTTAAATTGAGGGATTTAACTTTTGATTGGGAAAATTTCATAGTGACCGAATTGACTTGGGAAAATTTAGGGAAAATTAATTTTGTTTTTCAATTAGGAAATTGATGATATAAATGATGTTAAATAGATGTAATTAATGTTAATTGGATTATGAGTTATAGATTGAATTTCAATTTTGGAATGAACCATGAAAACGAATTGGGAATTAGGGTTTTAATGTGGGATTTCTTCAAAAATTCTGCAATTGAATGTTTAAATCTTAAATTGACATGGTGAATTGATGTTTGAGTGCTTAAATTGGAAGAATAAACTTAAAGGGAGAAAAGCCCCCTTTGGCTGAATGCCAAAATTGGGAAAAAGGATTAAATTGCTTAGTTTTAGTGAAATTGATTATTTAGATGTGTAATTGGTGACTTGAATTAGTTAATTATAAGTATAATTGGAGAATTAATTGTTGATTTGGGAAAAACCCCCAAAACCGAACCTAATTAGGACAAGCATGAGGAATTTGGTTTGATTTTATGTAATTAAGCTTAGAAGTGTAAAGTTGATGTGTTTAATTATTGAATTGGAAAAATTGAGCTTTGGTGATTTAGCCCCTTTAGGCCGAATTGTATTGAGCTAAAATTAAGGTTTATGAGTTAAATGTGTGTGCAATTTGTTAAGTGTATGTGATATGGTTAATTGATAGGTATTTGAAGCATATAGGAAGAGATTGGTATGCTTGTTATGAGTTTGAAATATGTTTAGGTCTTTATGACCTATAAAGTTCAAAATACTTTGACATAAAACCTAGACTTGAACGTAAGCCCAAACTTGCTTTGATATGTTAATATAGGTATGAATTAACGTATTGTATAAAGAATATGAGGTTTAAACTTTTGTAGCCAAAGATTGGCTTTGGCCGAATGGCCTATATATGCAAAAAGGGCAAAATTGTCATTTGATAGGAAATGTGACCATTGATTGTGAATATATGTGAATTTGATGTGTATTATGTGTATATGTGATGAATGAATCCTTACGGAGAGTAAATATTTAAATTTAGGCAAGCCTCCCGAGGAAGGGACCAGTCGGGCAGTTGCCGCGATCGTTAGGGGGTTGACGGGCTAGCTAGGAGCTTCGTGTCTTAGCTACATTTTTGGAAGTAAGTTTTTATATACAATCATTGCATTTATACATCATATGGCATAACATATGCATTTGAATTGATTTTATACTTAGAAACCCTGATTTTATTTTAAATGTCAAATTGGCACCTAAAATGACCCGCCAAACTGACCTAAATTGTCTAAAACTTCCTACCGTTATAACTCGAAGCCTAGAAAGTGTTTTAACCCAATACTTGTCCCAATCCTTTCCCCCTATCCCTAAGCTTCAAATTGATACCCTATAGTCCATCTAAATGTCTTCCTAATATAGAGAACCAGAAACTCCTCGAAAATCCTAAAACGGACTCGTAATTTGACTTGCCAGTTGCGTCAGCGAAATTGGGCCTCGGCGGGCCCGTTTTTTAACTTTGGCTAGTATGCCTATTTGATACATGTGATATGAAAATGATTTATTGTATATGAAATTGAGCTATATTTGTGATCCTATATCCATTTCATAAGACTTTTGCATATGATAACATAACAGAGCTACTACGACGGGGTAGCGGGATTATCTGTCGATCATGTGCACACTGGTATCTATTTGACTCTTGCTAGAGATGAGAGTTATATTCTCTGGTCATGAGAGCCGATCACTCTTACGTAACTATTGGTTTCACATTATTACGCCATATATATATTGGTTAGCACAAATGTGCATATTGGATATATTGACCCTATTTACCTGTTATATCATATATGATGTGACTCATGCTACATGTTATTATCGTTCACCATATTTTGAACATTTCATATGCCATACTCATAGTTCATCACTTGTATCACATATTTTCAGTACTATTGGTTCTATCCTTGGCTATATTACTACTAACCTTTTCAGGTTTTGGTTCAGCTTAAATGGTGTATAATTTCTCATGCATTTTTGTATATAATTACTTATTGAGTATTTAATACTCACCCCCGTAGTTATAAATCTTTTTAGGTGATAGTGAGGTCCGAGTTCCATAGGCTCATCTTTCCCCGCCGTGGACATTTTGACACATCTATGTAAATATTATGGATTAATCTTTTATTCCAAAAATTTGTCTAGTAGCTCCATGGTACTGTAATATAAAGTATGAGTAATTAGATTTGGTATGTATGTGTTTATCTATGGTGGTTGTTGATATAGTTGCCTATTTTGGGTATTATAACATATATGATATGATAATGGTTTATGTTATGAATTGAGAAGTATGGATTATTTGATGATGAAGAGATGGAGTTGAGTTGGGAAATGATATTGGAAGTGCTTAATTGATAAATTGGTAAATTGGCATGTTGAAAATACGGAGGAAACTCTGTCGGATTTTCGGCAGGACATTGGCATAATGTATATGTATGAGATTTGGCATGAGGTATAATATAGTATAGCATGAATGAATTTGTATGATATATGAGCTATTAGAATGAATAAGTTACGAGCATTAAATATGTTGTATAAGGGGTTCATCGTGGTACTGGTAGCCTCGAGAAGATCCTGTACCCTTGGACCGTCACGGCTCCCTGGTTTGGGTCGTGACACTGCCAACCACAATATGAGCTAGACAACCTATGGATTTCCTACTCAATGCATCAACCACTACATTGGCTTTAACCCTGGTAGTCCTCGATAGACTCACTACAAAATCTATAGTAACTTGCTCCCATTTTCACTCTGGCAACTCAATCTCCTGAAGCAACCCTGATGGCTTCTGATGCTCAAACTTATCCTACTGATAGGCTAAGCATTTGGACACAAACTGAGTTATATCTTTCTTTATACTGGGCCACCAATACACATCTCTCATATCGTGGTACATCTTGGTAATCCCTGGATGTACACTGCATGCTGAGTAATAAGCCTCTCTAATAATCCGATCTCGTAGCCCATCAAAATCCGGTACACATATATGCTTCCCATACTTCAGTACCCCATCCTCTACTGTAAAATCTGTCATCTTCCCATTTTGTACCTCTCTCTTGAGCTTCAGTAGATAAGGATCCCTATCCTGAGCCACTTTAATACCATCAAGTAACAGTAACTTCACCAAAAATTGGGCTATCAGAGCCTAGTTACGATTCTGGGATCCCAAATCCAACTCCACTCCCATATCTGCCAACTCTCTCATCTCTCGAATCAAAAGTCTCCTGCCAACCACAATATGAGCTAGACTGCCCATGGATTTCCTACTCAGTGTATCAGCCACTACATTGGCCTTACCCGAGTGATAAAGGATTTCACAATCATAATCCTTAAGTAGCTCCACCCATCTGTGCTGCCGAAGATTTAAATCCTTCTGCAAAAATATATGCTGTAAACTCTTATAATCAATATATATCTAACATTTTGATCCATACAAGTAATGTCTCCAAATCTTCAATGCAAATACAACAGCTGCCATTTCCAGATCATGAGTCGGATAATTTGCTTCATGCTTCTTTAAATGACGAGAAGCATAAGCAATCACCCTACCATTCTGCATTAGTACACACCCTAATCCAATCCGAGAGGCATCACAATACACCGTGAAATTCTTCCCCTCTATTGGCAATGCCAACACTAGAGCACTGGTGAGGCAATACTTCAAAGTCTGAAAGCTGCGATCACACTCATCAGTCTATACAAAACGCTCCTATTTTCGCATCAATCTAGTCAACAGAGCTGCAATCCTAGAGAAATCCTTCACAAACCTCCTGTAATACCCCACCATACCCAGAAAACTGTGAACCTCTGAAACACTAGTAGGCTGAGGCCAATTAGCAACTGCTTCAATCTTCTGAGGATCCACCTTAATACTATCTTTGCATACCACATGCCTATGGAAACACACCTCGGTTAGCCAGAACTGGCATTTGGATAACTTAGTATACAACCAATCCTCTCGAAGTGTCTGCAAAACAAACCTCAGATGCTCCATATGCTCCTCCTCACTCCTAGAATAGATGAGTATGTCATCAACGAATACAAGGACAAACTTATCCAAAAATGACCTGAACACCTGTTCATCAAATCTATAAAAGCAGCCGGTGCATTGGTCAACCTGAATGGCAACACCAAAAACTCATAATGTCCATATCGGGTCCTAAAAGAAGTCTTAGGTGCATCACCCTTTTTAATCTTCAACTAGTGATACCCAGACCTCAGATCAATCTTCGAAAAATGGCTAGCACCCACAGCTGATCAAACAGGTCATCTATCCGAGGCAATGGATACTTGTTCTTCACTGTCACCTTGTTCAGCTGCCTATAGTCTACACACATCCTCAAAGAGCCATCTTTCTTCTTTAAAATAATACCGGTGCACCCCAAGGAAAACTACTCGGTCTGATGAACCCTCTATCTAATAGCTTCTGTAACTATACCTTCAATTCCTTCAATTCAGCTGGAACCATTCTGTATAGAGAAATAGATATAGGGTCAGTGCCTGCATGCACCTCAATCTCAAACTCAATCTCCCTATCAAGGGGGCAACTCAAGAAACACATCAGGAAACTCCTGAACTACCGGTATCTGATCAAGCTGTACAGAAGACTTCTGCACATCTATCACATGAGCCAAATAGGCTGAACAACCTTTCCCAATCTCCTAGCCTAGATAGCAGAAACCAGATTAATCCTAAACTCCCGTATGTCACCCTGAAACTCAAACTCTAGCTGCCCCTTAAGCTAAAATCTGACCTTCTTCCGATAACAATCAACAACTGCCCGATGCCTTGTAAGCTAATCCATACCTAAAATAACATCTAACTCTAATACAGGTAACTCAATCAAATCAGCACACAATATATTATCATCAATCTCAATCACACAGTCAGGATAGTAATAATCCACATCAACACTATCACCCATAAGAGTAGCAATCATCAAGGGCACATCTAACAATTTCCTTTCCTTATGCAATTTAGGTGCAAAGTGTGGTGACACAAAAGAGTAAGTAGCACCCGAATCAAATAAAGCATCTGCAATCTCATTCTGAATCAGAATAGTACATGTGTCCACATTGTCTGATCTCTGAGCCTTCTGAGTGTTGACTGCAAACACTCTGCCCTAACCCCTACCAACTGGAGCTTGACTACCACTGGGAGTATGTCCTCCTCTGCCTAAAGCCTTTCTGCCTATATTTTGACTCATCTGTACCGTTGACTGAGAAATTGTAGCAGATGGCAGCTGCTGCTCACCCTATAGAGGACATCTGCTAATGAAGTGACCATATTGTCCACACTTCAAACAGGCACCCGACTATAACTGACACTCCCCTTCGTGCCTTCGTCCACAGAACCTACAAACTGGCACACCAAGCATCTATGCCGCTGGTCTAGAGGAACCCTAGGAATAAGTAGGTGCAGTTTGTAGCACTGGTGGTCCCCTACTCTGAACCCTCCTCCTCTGACTACTAGCTGTAGATCTCTGATCAAATCGAGGCACTGGCTCTATTTGCCTACGCTGGGAGCTACTCTCCCCCCTCCTAACTTGAGATCCTAGACCTCCTTTCCTCTTCTGGTCCCTCTTTACCCAGTGTGGCCTTATCAATAACTGTCGTCAGAGAAGAAAACTCTGTAGCTAACAAAGAATTATGTAGTGCAGCATGAAAACCCCTCCGAAACCTACTGATCAGATCAGCCTCTGTAGGAACAATATGAGTAGACTCAACCTGATGAACTCCTCCGTGTACTCCTCAACAGATCTGTTTCCCTGCTCTAACTGTTCAAACCAAACCAGATTATGGGTCTTAACCCCCTCAGTAATAAACTCATCAATAAGCCCCAGTCGAAACTCAATCCATGTAGGTGAGTGCTCACCGTATAGCTTGGGCTCTATCCTCTTAGAAGACCAAGTCCATGCCTTCCCCTTCAATAACAATCCAACTAACTCAACAGCTCTCAACTCAGAACATGGTAGTCTCCTCACTACCTTTTCTACCTCCTCCAGAAAGTCTACTGGGTCACTGCCTCTGTCTCCCCTGAACTCTAGTAAGTTTAGCTTCAGAAAGCTAAACATAGATACACCACCCTCCTCAATAACTCTACGGCCTCCCTATACAGCAGGCTCCCTAGGAACCCCTACTGGCTGCATAGGAGCCGGTGCAACTGGAACTGCCTCTGGTGCCACAGATGGAGGCACTATTGCTAAAACTGGTGGTGGCGGTACATTCTGATGCTCCTGCCTCAAATCAATCATATCTCTTCGTAACTCCATCAATCCCCTCATAATCTTAACTCTCCATGGGTCATCGCCCATCTCTGTATCCTCTGAAGTCCGTCGAGATCTGTACGGACCCTCTGAAACTGAAATCTCCCTCACTAAAGACTCATTAAAGGCAACCTCTGGCTCACGGGTATCTCTGTCCCTCTTGTCAGACATCTCTATAATCTGTCGGGAAAAATGGAAATATGCTCAGAATATGACAGAAATGCAAAATATTAACATATAATAGATGATAATAGCAAAGGACGATAAAGGAAATCCTATGCTCCATGGTATACTTAATTCTATCCCATTCTGTACTTAGTCACTATTCCTCTGTAATTCTGATACTATTCATCTGTAACCTAAATTTCACTATCTACAATCTAGAGCTTTGATACCATCTCTGTTACGACCCGTTTTTGGATCGCGACGATCTTAGGATGTAGAAGATGCCAATGGCAACCGGCACCCGTAGAACCCATATCACATGCATAATCTATAAACACCAATTAATTATTCGTTTTATTTAGTTACCATTCATTCTGTTATTCTGTAATTCATTCTATAATTTAGTGCAATTGGCTGTAATAGTCAATATATCATATCATAGGATCATCAAGTATCTCATAATATCATATCATCACATACATATATAACTGTTCATATCCTAGCTAACCCATACATACCCTATGGAGCAGCTAGATTACGAACACCAAAAATAATATTGAATTCAAATATATACATGAAATGACTATAGCAGAAATCCTCGGATGACAAACGACTGGATTCTGCAGTCTACTCCTCTCCTGAAATGGTTAAACAAGGAAAAAGTGAGTATATAAGATACTCAGTGAATCTATATATATCACAAGTCAAAATAGGATGTAACAATGATATATATACATGATAAAGGAACAATGGGACAGTATCAATCATGTTGGTGTACAGAATCAATATCAAAAATCGATAAGAATATCAATGGTCATATCAAGTCAGGGAATCATATAGTAAGACAGATATAGGGCCCTGTAACACGTAGAGTATATGTAATCACACAGTCGATCACATATTAAGTAGGCATAAGACTTATCAGGTCCTATGACTGGGATCAATAACCCTTCCCAGCTAGGGCATCAATATCAATGTACACATTGCTGACATATGTATCCACTATCCTGTCAGATCGGTAGCTCTGTCAAATCACATTTAGGTTAATACAAATGAACATCATATCAATAGACACCATTTTTCAACAATGGTATCAAACTCAATATCTTTCAAATCAAATTGTATTTGAATTAAAAGCATTGCAATAGACAACATTCAATCAAGAATAAGGGTTATGGTAAACAACAAAGGTATGGAACAAAGGTTGGTTTGGCAAAGAAAATCGGCAGGCAATTGGCATGCCAATGTCGCTGGCGATAATGGCATTCAAATGGTAGGCCTATGGAATACAAAGCAATAGGCCAATGACAAAATGAACTAGGCATTTTATCAAACACTTGGTGGGCACAATTTGGCAAGCCAATATATTAGGTGTAGGTTCAAATTTGACTTGCCCATTTCAATTCACAACAAGGCACATTGTAGGAAACACAATAGGTATCAAATATATTAGGATAAACAACATAAAAGGAATCAAAATGGCATAGGAATTCAAAGGAAAAACAAGCAAAAATCAATAGCAATGAATAGTACATAGCATTCAGCCAAAACTCACTTTTCACAATAGGTTTCCAATTTCAATATTAAGGCATTAAGCATGTTAAAAGATGCATATAAGACTCGCCTAAGCTTTCCAAATGCTTTGAAAAATTGCTTTCCACCCAAATTCTTTAATTGAGCCAATTAGGGCAACTTGATCACAACTTGTGTTCTACATCAAATTAACCACTAATTAGTTGCTTATTAACCTCTAATTGATATATTCTAACATCAATTAACATAAACTAACACTAAATCATCAAACCCTTCCATACAACTTCAACCAAGATAGGAAATTTAGGCATTTTCATCAATTTGCATCAATTGATGCAATCTAACCTAAAACCCATCAAATTCAACCTTAATATCATCTAATTGAACCATAAAATTGAACAAACAAATCCCTTACCTC
>CANXYC011304391.1:0-27581 GCA_948193065.1 Aleurites moluccanus
ATATATATATTTCGATTTAATCGGTTCGATTTCAGTTAAGTTTTTAATCTTTTAACTATATTCTAAAAAAAATTGCTAAAACTAAAAGAAGAAAGTAAAAAAAAATTTAGAAGAAAATTAGAGGAGGAGATATCGCTGATCTCATGATAAGTGGCATTTTAAAAGCAAGCTTAAAGAAAAAACTAGAGAGATGAAGAAGAAAAGTAAGTTTTAGGAAAGAGAGACTTGTTTTTAAATGATTAATATGTATCAATAAAATAGGGTAGGAAAAGTAATGTTTTTAAAAAAGACAATAGTAAAATAAATTAATAAAATAAATTGTCGCCAAATAGCAATAATTTTATTAATTTATAGTTTGTTAAATTTTTATGTTTCCTCAGCCTCCTCTTGAGTTTAGAACACCTTGTTCATATACAAAATAAAATACTTATGTGACTTTTATTGGATATCTCACTGCTAAAGACTGACTACCAAATTAATTCATTGATACAAACAACAAAATTTAAATATTAAAATGCAATTATACTTTAAATTATAGAATTAAAATAAAAAGTTATAATAAAAAATAAAATGATAAAATATTACAATCAATAACACTAGAGAATAGAATCATCAACCAATCCTAATCATCTTAAGCAAATAACACATCTCCACAAAAAGAAACCTTTAAAATCTATGCTAATAATAAGTGCACCAAAGCCTGAGAGAGGTAAAAGTAATTAGTTTTCCAATTTTGAAATATACTACATAACAATTTATATAATCTATCTTATTTAATATTTCAGTTCTTCTCTCATATATTTTTTTATGTGTTACATTACTTTTTTTTAATAAGGTAATATATAAAAAAAAATGTATAAAACAGAAAAAATAATACTAAATGAGATGATAAACGTCATAATTATAAAATATATAATTATTAAAAAAAATTATTTATTATAATCTTTCTAATTTATTTATTATTTTAATTCACTTACCATTAATTTTTTTATTTCTCTTATATTTCATATTTTTTAATTATTATTTTTATTTTTAATATATTTTAATGAGAATATTTTTATAATATTAAGATAAAATGTAATTTTAATTATGAAATAAAATAATTAAATTATAATATAGTAAAAAAATTAAAATATTTATTATGAAATGAGTGTATACATTAATACCATCAAACCCTTGGCATTTTAGTAATTTAGAATCAAAACAAAAAGGACTAAAATAGTACGATGTCGTTATTTGAAAACCGAATTTCCCGCGTTTTAATCAGAAGTAATAAGGGTCGAGATTTCTGGGTTTCTTTACCCTAAAAAATCGGCGATCTATTGGTCTTGATCGGAAAAGAAAACGCGTCACCACTCAGCCGACAAAGAAAAAAAAATTGCGTTTTGGAATTGAAGATTTGGAGATTTCCAATTCAACAGTCTCCCTCTTCTTCTCCTTTTTCTTCTTCTTCCTTCCTCTTCTCGATGATGATGATGGGAAGAGCTCCAATTACTGAAATAGTTTTACAATTTTAATAATATGACTGGATGATGATGATGATGATGATCTTATGATTTATGATTGAACTTAGATTTTTTTCCATTATTATTTGTTGAGTTCTCCATTTCTCAAGTTGAGGAGCACCGCCATTTTTTTACAGAGGAAAGTTTGTTGGAGGTCTAATGATGAAAGGTCTCTTTAAAGGTTTTAAACACATTGCGCATATTTTTGGTATGTATATGTTCCCTTGTATTTTTTTTTTTTTTCAAGAATTGATTTTATTTTTTATTTTAATTTCTAAACAACTTTGTTGCAGATGAGAAAGAACCAGAAATGGAAATTGGGTTTCCTACAGATGTAAAGCATGTTGCTCACATTGGATGGGATGGTCCATCTGCCTCTAAGCCAAGCTGGGTATACTCTTCATTTCCTTTCTTCTTCTTTTTTTCTCTAATACATCCGAAATTATTTACGGAAAGGGCTATTAGTGATTAAATCCAGACCTCTTAGACTATAAAGAATTAATTTGTATTTAGTTTCTGATATTTGCAGATGAATGAATATAAATCTTCTTCAGAGATCTCAAATGGTGTCCCAAATTGTATTGAAGAACTGCAGAACATTGCCATACTTCAACCACCCTCAGAAGGTTTGATTGTTAATCACTACTAACCCCCCTTTTTTTTTCCTGAGAAAATCCTCACCTTTTGAATTTTTCTGATAAAGTTATGAGCCAGGTTGAGAAGCCGAAACATAAATCAAGGCACACATCATGTGGTACAGACTCACCAAGAAGCCAATCATCCAATGGAACTGGCTCGCCTTTAAATTCCCCAACAAAGCGTTCTAGGCGCAATCGATCTGCAAACAAATCAATGGATTCTCCGAGCAGGGATCCAACAGCTACAAACACAAGACGGCATCATCATCACCACCACCATAATGCTAATAATCTTGGTGTTGAATCGCCTGCTCGCGATCACCCTTCCATTCCAAAACATTCAAAAGGAAGAAAGTCTAAGGAATCAAAATCAAAAGAAAAGAACTCAGCAGCAGCAGACCGTCATGGACCTGAAGTGTCTGAGACCGCGCATGCACCCAAGAATTACGCCAGTCATCTAAGTTCAGTTTTGGAAGCATATGAAGAAGTATGAGAGGAAGGATTAACAGACTTGTAATTAGAGATTGAATATAATCCTCTGCAAGATGTTGTTATGATTCAGTTTCTTCTTTAATTACTATCAGACTTTTTGCCAGTTTATTGCTATAATCCAAGAAAACAAACACACAACAGGCCAGAAATGGAAGGCAGAGCAGAGAATTCAGGTAATTTACAGGTGCTAAAAATGAGAAAAAATGCTGGTAGTTGTGTTGGTATCCCACTAGTATTTTGAGCTCATATAGTAGATGGGCTTTGTGAGCTTTGTTCCCACATACCCATTTCATTTTGGTATGGGTAGAATTTGGATGTAGTAGCCGCTGTAGTGCTGAATAGGGCTTCCAGTTGATAGAAATCAAAATATGACAGACATGGATATGAAACAATTGGCTTTTATTGCTGGTGGGTATCTACCTGTGTCACCTGGAGAGGGGAGAACAACAGCAGCAGTAAAAGATTATACGATATGCAACATCAGCAATATTATTGCAGATGATAATTAGAATTGATTGACAAAATACACAGCAAATCACAAATTTGAAGATTATACCTAAAATGCTATAAATGAAGCGCACTAGTATCATGATCAACACAGAAAGAAAGGACCTTAAACACTTTGCTAGAGTCTGTCATATAGCCATTGCATCATTTGTCCAGTTGTACGTTTTCCCAGTAGTATGGGAATCTGCGCTTCAAAATCTTGCTTTCTCCTATTCTCCCTCATCCCAGAAAAACAAAAAAGGAATTCTATCACATAATTTGACCAGTGACTCTTAGTACTAATGCAGTAATGCTCCCCAGTCAAAGCATTTACAATGCTCAAAAGACCACAACCACTTCTGTATCATTCCTAATATTGTAATATTCTAGTGTATATTCATCATGTAATGCCTTCCTCTTGAATAATACTTCCTTCACTGGGGCATGGAATTTCTTCTGTAGCACAGACTTCAAACTTTGAATATCTGTACTTGCTGGTATAAAGCCAAAGTCAGTTAATGGCACCTCAATGACAGCTGATGAGGGTGCAAAAACCATATGCAGAGTATAGTGCTTCTGGATGTTATAACTTGCCATACCGCGGTCATCCTCAAGCCGTTTTCCAGCATATACAATACCCTGAAGCTCAATGGGGATATGTAGCTTCTCAAAAAGCTTGGACTTGATAACTTTTCGCAGTATCACATCCCTGCACATCAAGGGTTAGGGTTTCCCCAATCCAAGTCATAACAAATATCTGCGTAGCCGTAGGCAACATCTCTAAAAATGTCGTAAAAGACCAGGGTTTTTGAATCCTCAAGCTGTTTTCCGGCATGGAACAAAATTTCAGTGGCTGACTGAGTCACTAATCATGCTCATAGCAATTGCTTTGACATCATGAACAGTAAACATAATTTTAACTGAAAGTTTTAGGGTCTTTTCGTTTGGTGCTCTCACAAATATGGATAGCACCTCTTTCTGATAGAGCACCAAATGCATTGTTGAATTGCTTCTTTATACCCAAATAGGCCAGAGTCCTATCATCTTCAAGTAGATGTCCATTTATCCGACAGAATCCCCTCCTTTGCCTGAATCATTGATTTAAGCTCTTGCTTCCGCCATGATGATTCATTGATTAGATGGTATTCTGATAAATATTTCATTGCAACAAAATTCTGGAGAATAAGATGGATAGTAGAGTTCCTCTGAATAAGACAATCAACTAGCCTTCGACTATCAGTGAGCAGATTGCCATCAAAGAACAGATCCTGATCCTTTTCACAAATGCCTTCCTTCTCATTTATCAGGGATTTTACATTTTTTTTAGTCTCAGATCCCTTTAAATGTAAAGGCACTGTTTTCACGATCTTCAAGTAAAGATCCATCTTCAAATAAAACAAAAGAAGTCCACAAATTATTAATCATATACAGTGAGAGGAAAATAAGTTGGCTAATTTACCCATCGATAATCGAAAATGTTCCCCAAAGCCTCTTTTAACCATGATACAACTATATAGTTTGGGATTGAACAGGAGTATATGCAACTTAGAAACAGCAAAGAAGATTAATAGAAGATATAGTTCGTATGAATAAGTAGCAAGCAAATAACACTGAAAAGATTTAAACTTTATTAATCTACACGACAAGAAATCAAATTTGAAGGGCAATTCCAGGGTAATCTTAATTTTATGCCATGCAAAGGACACCAGACAAAAAAGAATAACCTTGAAATTCAGATTATAGGATTGTTCAACTTTCAGTGGAGGAGTTCATGCTTAGAATTTTCTATTTTTTTCAATATGAAGAGAAAAAAAGTAGTTGTATAACTTTTTAAGACTGCCAAAATGAGAATAGAACTTATAATGTATACAATGATAAGTTGCTATATTGGATTTTTATTTTTTTTTTGAAAAAAAAAAAAGAGTTGTAAGAAAAAGGAAAAAATGAAGGGTCTTTGTAATTTAGTTAAAATTACAAAGACCCTTCATTTTTTCCTTTTTCTTACAACTCTTTTTTTTTAAAAACCAAATTACAAGTTAATCTTTGTTTATTAAAAGATTTTCACAAGGAAAATATATTACATTATTTATATATGATTCCCATAAATGGAGCTAAGGCAATAGATAGAAATAAATTGTTGTTTTGTGTATCAGTTTGTTTTTTTTCAACTTGTGAATACGATAGCGAAAACAAATTACAATTAGCTTCAAAAAGCAATAAAAAAAAGAGATGGCAAAGATGATGAAAAGGATGATTATAACAACAATAAACAAACAGCAACTACTATATATATAATGCATAGTTGCATTACAAAAATTCACTTCAGATATCAATATAAATTCACAATTTAAGCACAGACATGAGAGTATATATGCATATATACTCATAATGTGCAGATACACAACATCACAACTAATGTTTTCGTAGAGTAATGAAAGGAGTAGAACTTAGGTGTTGAGCTAGTTTGGGTGATAAACTATCACACTGCAGTGACAAGCAAGAACTTGGGGTGAGTGATAGTTTGTTTTCCAAGGGAGAAAATGGGATCTTGTTCTCCAGAGGAGTAAGTGGAAGTTTGTTTTCCAGGGGAGTTGCTGGGATAGGGCTTAATGGCAGATGGTTCAGCGGTCGCAAGCATGCAAGGTAACCATGTGACTGATTGTTGCAAATAGGGAGTTTGATGGCCTGCACTGTTGATTCCTTCTCCTTTGGAATAGGTGCTCCAGCGGGATCCTGCACCATTGTCAAGTAGGCATATACCATAAGAAAAGAGGAAGCAAACAATTTCTCAAGGACTTCTGAAAATGAGTGAAGACTGAAAAATAGTTGATTCATTTTGAAGGATAGCTTACCCCAAGCACAAGAAAAGAAAATGATTGATTGTCTGCACCGAGATGAATTTCAATCAGCTTTCTCAGATCAGCAAGTGTTGCTTCCCTCACAACCTGAAGTGTGGTGATGAACTTCCCAATATTTCCTTTAGATGCCTCCCATTTCACATGCACATCAATATGTGCATCATTGCTTTCTTTCAGGGGATTGTAGTTCTCTTTTGAAGCTAGTGCCATTAGATCGGAGAGATTTTTTTGGGATTCCAACGAGGAAATATCTTTCCTGAGTGGTGAGTTTTCTTTACCTGAACTTCTCATCACAGAATCCTCCCCAGGTGTCATAAATGGAATTGACTGAGGATCAGTGTCTTCAAAAGCCTTTTTTGCAGGTGGCGGGGTTCCGACTTGTTGAGAGAGCTCTCTATAATTCCCACAAAGTGTAAATATATTCTGGATTCTTAATCGTCTAGAAGAGGCTGCATCAACATTCTCTAATTCATTTTGTGGTCCTGAACCCAAGCACCTATCCTGTGATCCCTTTTTCAAATATTTTCCTTCTAAATCTCTGCTAGACGAGTCAGGGGTCCCAAATTTCTGAGGAGAACAGCCTGCATCAAGATTGATTCCAGAGCCACCAACAATCCTTTTCACCTCTATTACTCCTTTCTCCACTTCCTCATCTTCCACTTTCACTTTATGTTCCTCGTCTTCTACTTCTTCTTCCTCAAATACAGTGCTCAGACATACCTTACCACCATATGTTGGTCCAAGAACATCTTGATCAACCACCTGATTCAATTGATCTAAATGATGATAATTAGCCAAGCTGTGGATGCCATTAGATTTTTGAACGGCCGTATCTACATATTTTAAAACAGGAATGAATGCTTCTTGATCACCCATGTCCAAATCCATTGATTTCACCATTCCTGGATCCTCGTCAGCGTAAACCCCCAACAGCCTTCTGGCAAAGCTGCTCCCATCCATGTCTCTTGACTCATTCTCTACATTATTTTCATCCCTGGAACGGGATAGCTCAAATTCAATTTCTTCCAAGCGCCTTCTCAGCATTTCGACTTCCTGCTGCTGTTGCAGTATCCTTTCTTCCATTCTCCTCCTCTCTAATTCAACAAACTCTTCAGCCATTCTCTGACACTCCTCCAACTTCTTTTCCAGAGCAAGTTTCAACATCCTTGTGCGCTCATTCACCTTCAAGTTGATCTCTTCTTCACTTGTTGCAGATCCCTTCCCTTCTATTAGTGCTCTCAGTGCAGCAACTTCTTCCTCTTTCTTTTTGAGCTGTTTATGAGCCTCATTTCTTTCTTTCTCTCTGAGTTTGTTCTCCATTTGTAGCTTATATATAAATTGATCCATGGCTGCTACCTTAGATCCTAAAATTATTGCAGAATAATCCTCAGTGCTAGGCGTGTGAGGACCACGAACAATACATTTTGCTTTTGCCCCATATTCAAGAGTACAGATTGTCTTATGAATCTCCTTAGGATCTGGACTTGCACATAATATCATCAAAATTTTGGACTTATCATCCTCGAAGGAGTCCTGAACAAGAAAACCTCATGAATCGGATGTCAGACAAACTATAAACCATCATACTATGACCAAAATGAATGAGAAATTAGTATTCAGATGTAACAAAAAGAAAATAAATGAGAAATTACCTGGAGTAGCATTGTCAACTTGCTATCTCTAAAGGGTACATGAGAATCTCCATTAGCAATAGATTCAACCACTCTCTTCAATGCAATATTTCCTTGGTTGATTTTTGCAGTCTGTTGTTGCAATGGAAGAAGCACAAAATCAGTGTTCCTTTTAACACTACGATAAAAAAAATATTTAAAAAATGCCAGGCCAGGGAATACAATAAAGGGTTGCCCTGGAGAGAAGGGAGGAGGTGAAGTCCCCTGACAAAGAAATTACAAAAGCATTTTACCTGCATCTTTGCTTCAAAAGTGTTTTGCCCTGCTTGTTCTATATTTTCTGAGCCTGCCATATCAACAAGCATAAGCCGTCCACCCACAGTTGGAACGTCCAGGATTATCTGCACAAGCACACGATGAAAAACAAAAATTATTTTATGCTAAAATAAGTAAATAACGACTCTTTGGTCCAATTTTTAATTATCAAGTTCCAAAAGAATCATACCATGCAGTGGCTTCTAGAACTTTGATCATTGCATAGGGTACTCTTAACTACCCTTCGCTTCTCCACTTTCTGAATCTCCTTTGAAATTTTTCCAGCTTCAGTCCCAGAAATGCAGGTAGCATTTTTGGCCTTTTTGCCCATCACTTCAAGTCTTACCTACAAATGTAGATTGCACTCAGAATTCCCTTTGAAGAACATCAAGTCAACCTAGAATTTGGTAATAATATGAACCTTCTCACCACTCCAAATAAAGAAAACCAAATTAAATTGGATAATTTTTGGACACCAATTTCAGGCTTACTTTACTTATGAAATTCAGTTCATGACCCATTATAGTTCAAACTATCTTCATAATAATGACAGATCAATGGGTCACATCTTTCATGAAGATTTCAGTTAAGCAAACAAAATAACAAACAACATCAATTTCCAAAAAACTACATCTTCCTTTGAATGGCAGCATGTGATCACATATCTTAAAATGCGGGTAAGAGAACTACAAACAGATATTGCTGTGCCTACCTAGGCTAAGCAAGTTAAAATCCAATTCTAGGTCTCAACCAAAAAAAAAAAAAATTGGTTGAACAACAAAATCCAAACAACACATTTCCATAGATATAAATATGTATAATATAAATACTGACATAAAAGTTATCATTAAAGAATCAAATCCAAATTTGATGTAATTTTACCTTAGATCCACTGCCACCCTTGGGCCAACCAATTCCAAATCCACCCCCACCATTACTAGACAAAAGATCATAAATTTCCTCATTGTATATCTCCAAAACTGTAACTTGCACGAATGTACACGTCCCCAATCTCTCCCCATCACTTTCTTCGCTCCCCTGTTCTCCGTCTCCCAATATACCCTTTAATGACCGATATACAATCCCAGACTGCTTTGAGCATCCAAACATGGTGTGGCTCTTCCCGGAACCCGTTGGCCCATACATCATAATAGTGCATTTATTTCCCAATTTGACACCATTAATCCTGGACTCTACAAATTTCTTGTAAAAGGCATCGATATCTTCTTCCTCAGAGAAAGAAACCCCATCAAGAGTAAAATCTCTATACCCAATATCAGCACGGACACGAAGAGTTTGGTTATCTGGATTTGCTTGCAAGATGGAATTGGCTTTTTCTTTTCTGTCTGGATAATCACGAATCCGGCCAATAACTTCAACAGGATGGTCTCCCTGAGGGGTTTCTTTGACAGTTGAGTTAGGATTTGGAGACGGATGTGGATTTGGTGTTCTTAATGAATTAAAATTAAGACGGTGTTTGGAGTGCGGAGTCTTAATTGAATGATTTTGGTTTAATTTAGAAGGAGTAGGGGCCATTAGGATTCAGGCAATTTTGTGAAGAATTTGGAGGAAAGATTCAAAATTTAAGACTAATCAGGGACTTTCTAGGTATTTCTAAACAAATTTCAAGTCTGAATTTTAAGCAGAAGAAAGAGAGATAGATACTGAGTTGATTTCAAGAAAGATGATTGAGAAAGAGCTAGAGCTGCAGAGTTTCCTTGAAATGGAAACAAAAGAAAATGAAAGGTTTTTTGAAGTTTAAAATCTGATATAGCCGTTATGGAACTAACGTCTATTAATTTTTTATTATTTGACGTATTTTTTACGTGAGCCAATTGCTAAACAATTTTGAGAAGAACTGGGCCGACTACTAACAGCCCAGCATCTAAAACACTGATACAGCCAATCATACACAATAATAATAAAAAAAAAGAGTTGCCAATCAGCCAATTTTTAATCATATGTCCCCGTTATAACAAAAATATCACATTAATATATTTTTTTTCAAAAATATAAATATAATTTTAAAATTATAAAAATATAATAGAATATTCTTTCCGATATTTTCTTAATATCTTTTCTCTTTTTATTTTAAGTTTAAAATTATAAATAAATAATTAATAGAATTCTTATAAAATATATTTTTTTAAAAAAGTTAAAACTTAAAAAATAATTATTTTTCAATTCATTATAAATTATTTAGATATATATTTAATTTTAAAAAAAATTTAAAAATTATTATTTAGTTACCAAATTGTAAAAAATATTATTTTCACATATAATTTCACCAAATATAAACCTCATTAATTATATAAATACATTCTAATCTAAATTAATCACTAACTTAATTAATTATATTTTCTAATTCATTTATTAGTAATTTAATTATTTTTTAAATATTTATAATATATTTTCTTCGAATAATTTTATTAAATAAAATTTTAATTTAAAATAATTAAATCTAAAATTTTTTACTATTTATGTAGTTAAAAGAATAAAATAATTAAAGATAATTTCACGTGTTAAAATATTTTAATATAAATTATTTTTAATTATTTATTTTTTTAACTATATAAATAGTGAAAAATTTTAAATTTAATTACTTCAAATTAAAATTTTATTTAATAAAATTATTCTAAAAAAAATATATTATAAATATTTTAAAAATAATTAAATTATTAATAAGTGAGTAAGAAAATAAAATTAATTAAATTAATAATTAATTTGGACTATGGTGTATATATATAATTAATTAAGTTTATATTTGATGAAATTATATGTGAGAATAATAATTTTTATAATTTGGTAATTAAATAATAATTTTTAAAAATTTTTAAAAATTGAATTTATATCTAAAAAATTTATGATAAATTAAAAAGTAATTATTTTTTAAATTTTAATATGTCAAAATGAATTACATTTTACAAGAATTTTATTTACTATTTATTTATAATTTTTAAATTTAAAATAAATATTGTATGAATTTTAAATATGTAAATATATTTTAAAAAAAAAATGTTAAGTAGATAATGAGGAAAGGATACTTTTTTTTTTTATGATTTTAAGGCCATATTTATATTTTTGAAAAAAAAATATCAATATAATATTTTTACTATAATTTAAAGTATATTTACAACTTTTTCCTAAAAAAAAAAGTTGACCTTTATTTAGTTATTAATTTTTATTTAAAATAGTAATTAGATACATATAATATGTTATTAATTTTTATTTAAAATAGTAATTAGATACATATAATATATAACTAATAACCACACTAAGTTGCCTGATTTGTATCCAAAAAGTCCATGTCTCGGTTCAATTTGTCATAGCAATTAAATGAAGACTTTATTCAAATTTAAATATATTAGTTAAAAATATATTTATTTAATAAAAATATTTTTTAATATTAATTTTATTGATAAAATTTAAACGTCGTAATCTTATCTTACCACTAAACTATTGAGACATCAATTCACTTTTTTTAGGAAATATAAATACTTATTTATGTTGTTATATCACTATATAAAAAAATGTTGTTGTTTAAAGCATATTAAGAATTATTATTTTTCTTTCAATATTTAATATTACAAAAATATTTTTTTATGCTATCCAGAATTGATTATTATATAAAAATTATGCAATAAAACCATATATTATTATAAATTTTAAACAATTATTATAATAAATTTCATTTTAGAATTCTTAAAACTTTGGATTGAAATTTTCTTACCTTATTTCAAATGCGAAATGAATGATTAAAAGTTACTCTCAAAATTAGAACTTAAAAATTTCAGAAAATGATTGGTGATAATATTGAAAATCCTCAACTTTTATTTTAAATTCAATAATTGAAATTTTCTTAACTGGGTTTAAACTGGCTAGCTTATTTCTTTACTAATTGGAGCATAGATAGACAAAGTTATACTTAACAATTATGATCCGATTCGTGGATATTTGATTCAATCCAATCATAATGGGTAGATAATATTCAATCCGTTTAATAAATGAGACAAGACATATTTTTTATTTTATACTTATGACAAGTTCAAATTGAGTTCAGATAATGATAATATCCACTCCGAAATCAATCCGATTATATATGTTATATATATTTTTATTTTTTAATATTGTATTTATATATAATTTATATATTTTTTTTTTAATTTATAGTTATTTTTTTTATGTGAAATATAAATTATATTGTATAGTATTTAAAAAAAAACTATAAATAAATATACATTTTTTTAAAAAAATAAAAAATATATAAATAAATATACACAATCTCCGTTGCTCCGCCTCGAAACGAAATGAATATTTTTATTGTTAAACGGGTTGAATTTTATAATGAATTGAAGTTTACAAAATCCACCCCAAACCCGACCCGTTACCATCCCTATACAACTATAAAGTATTGGAGTTTGAATCCAAGAGCAAATCGCATCATTATGGGGGCAAATGCAATTGCAAAAGGTCAGAAATAATATGAAAATTCTGCTAATTGCACTTTAAAATGCTTACCATGTGAAATGGTAAGAATTGAATTATCAGGGATTAGAAAATTTACAATTGTACAATGGCTTCTTTGTTCCTATTGGAAAAAAGGTTACCAGATCAATCACTCAGAAAAACAGTAGGATGCAACTTTTGATATTACATAAATGAGGCACCTTGAATTCAAAAGGATGGTATACAAACTGCACAGTTAAATAATTATGAGATCACAAAAACCCTCAGCTCACCTCTATCTCCTCTGGTGATACGGGTATCAACATCAACATAGGTAACTTCAAATTCACCACTTCCGGTATTCGATGGAGGCCTTAATGCATCTGGGATTCGAGGTATTTCTAAGGGTGGAAATTGTGACAAGTTCCCAGTTGTCTTTACTGTTGTTTTCTCAAATGTTATTTTAATCTTTGCAGATCCTACAAAGGGAAAAAAAAAAATTTCTCTAGTTCATTAGAAAGAAAAATGATAAGATAATAACAGAAATTAGAGGAGAAAAATAAAAAAGGAATAGGAGAAATGAGCAAGCACTAACCTATAAGTTCAAATTTGTGGGCCAATGTGGCAATCACTTCAACAGGTGGCAAAGGCCATGGAGCACCTAAATCAAGCTCAACTATATTATCAAAATCCTTGCTTAAGACGTCAATCCGTTGAAAGACCTAATAATGAAACCAAAATACATTTAGAAGGCAGGAAAACAATATAATCTGCAATATATCCTCTAAGCAGTGCTTGCTCATAAATAATGGGCATAAAAAATGAAAACTAAATACATTTATAAGTAGATTGCCTAAATAGTGATAAAAATAACAGAAAAATTCTCATAGCGCACCTGGCCTAGTGTTATTGGTAGCAGCCTTCCAATGGGAGGTCCAGGACGACTTCCACCTAGTGTGCGAGATGAGAATGCACTACTATATATTAGCTTCCATCTTCCTTGCAGCTTATCAATATCACTAGAGAGATCTACTAGTCCTCTGATGGCTTCAAGCTCCTTGGCGACAGCATCTGCCTTCTGTAAATCCTCTTCGCTAGCAGCAAGGCCTCTGTTCAGACCAGAAACAACACTCTGCAATTGACCGCTCAAATGCAATAATAAGTTCCCAAACGATAGACTAAGAACCTTCCAAGCAGAAGCAGAAGGGGGATTTATAACTCCATGAAGGCATTCTCGTCATCTCAAGTTTGTTAGACAACGTGTACACTCAAAAGAAAATGCATATTATAGAGGCATGAGAACACTGACAATGACAATTTATATAATGCTAGTACCCTGTTGGCTTGATTTCCCTAGCTCCACCTTCATAAGAGTATTTAGAATATCTTCTTAAATAATAAACATTTACAGTTAAGAGGGTTTGAGCATTTTTCCCAAACCCTTGCCCCCCACCCCCCACCACACAACCACCAAAAAAAAAAAAAAAGAAGAATGGGCTTGTGCATCTGCATGATGTGTGAATCGAAGACACTTTGTATAATGCTAGTACCCTATTGGCTTGATTTCCCTATTTAAAATCTCTAACCCACAAACTTATGTAGTCAGATAGCACCATCATCATTCAAAACATGTTGGATACAGCCTTCCAGTTCGTAAGTGAAGCCTTATTGTTCCAATTGAACCTCCATTATATCACTTTTGCAAAACTTCTGTATTCTAGAAAGAATGGAAGCAGAAACTTTTTGATGTATAAAAGATATAAAACATTACTTCAAGTTCAGCTGGTGGTAGGAAACCGTATCATGCCATATCGCACATAGCATATTGTTGAAATCAATTGATTACAGACTAATATCAAATTGAACTACCAAAAACTAGTCAACGATTCAAGGGCAAGAACAATACTGATGAGCTCCCCATCAAACAGAGGAACTAAGCAACAGTGAAACAAATTAAAGCATGACCTACACCATAATTATCCAGTATGAGAACTATTTCACAGAATAATAAGCATATGAACTTAAAATCTAACCATCTAAACCTAAAATTAAAGAGAGCAACTGTAACAAAATAAAGAGAGAAAAATTACAAAAAATAAAAAATAATAATTTCAGGTCTGACGAGAATGAAAACTAACCAGCAATTTGAGCTTCAAAGAAGCAATTGATTCATGTTTCCCCTCCGTCTGAGGAGGTGGGTCGACGACAGACACCTCATCAAGAGCTGCTCTCACAACGACACTTCTCTTCGAAAATTTGACATGGGAACGATGTCGCTTTAGAGATAGAGAGATAGTTGTTGGTTTTCGGGGAAATGTAGATTTATTAGTAGACAAGGAAGGCGACGATGAAGATTGGGAAACAAGAGTTGGAGAGTGAAAAAGAAAGCTTAAAGAATCCATAGTTCACTATAAATTTCTGTGGGCAAAGAAGAAAAGATGAAACCAAAGAAACCCAATTATACAAAGAAAATTGATTTACCCATTTTGTCTTGTACTGTGATGGTTATGGTTACGGTCATGGGGGCGGTACTTGTCTTGCGTTCTGAATCTTCTTTCTACGCATCCGTGGTGGTGATGACTCGCTTAATATTGGACAAGTGGATGCCTGCCATCCAGAGTATCTCCTTCTCCACGTCACAATTCACAATATCATATATAAAATAAAATAAAATAAAAATTTTAACCCTAATTAAAAATTAAATTTAAAAATAAAATAATTAAGTAAAAACCGAGAATTCTACGTATTAATATCTTTTTTTTTCTTATTCAATTTTTTTATATTAATTTTTTTATATATTTTTCTAATATAATATCTCCTCTTTTTCTTGTTTAATTTTTTATATTAATTTATTTATACTTTTTATAATATAATTGTTTTATAAATATATTTTATTTAAAAAATAATAAAATATATTGTTTTACTAAAATACATGAAAATAAAATTTAAATACTTTATCTTAATTTATTAATTTTTTTTTATTTTTAATCTAATTTTAAAATTTTATTATTAATTAATACGGTGAAATTAATAAATATTATATTTTAATTATTATATATTTATTTAAAAATTATATATAAAAATTGATATAAAATAAAAATAATAATTAAAATTAATAAAAATATTCTTAAAAATATAAAAGTATTTTTAAAGAAATAACAAATAAGTTTAGAGCATTGATCATAATGATTATTTTGTTAATTGAATAATTATTAATAATTTTTTACTCTCACCCTAATAATTTCTACTATGAAACAATAAAGCTATTATTTTTTATTTATTATTCACAAATTATTTATAATTAATTAACCTCTAACCAAAATTTAAAATTAAAATTAAAATATTTAACATCTAGATATTAGTTTTTAAATTAATTTAATTGCTAATTGAGAAATAATCAGCATTCTATCAAATAAGTTAACTTTTTATCTATACGATTAAATACATCTCTTTAGTTTGACACTTAAGCGTTTAGAGAGTCTGAAAGTAAAGTTGAAATTGAAATTTTCAATTTCAGTATTTGATAGCTATTTAGAATTAATTTTATAAAATTGTAATATAACTGAAAAACTAATTTCATAATTTTATTCTCAATTTATAAGAATTATAATTTTATAATCATGATTACAATTCTCTCTCCTATCACCATTACAAGTACTATTGTCACCGTGGACGATGATCATCACTGGCGATGATAGTTCGTCGGACTGTCAGCGATGACAACGATAACTCACCAAATCGTTATTGTTGGCAATTCACCATCACCTACCACCACCGCCACCACCATTAATCTATTACCACTTTTAATTTCACTGTTATTTTTATTATCATTAATTTTTTATTTAATTTTAATTTTTTTATGTGAAATAAACTTTATAATTATACATAATTTTAATTATAAAAAATTAAAATTAAAATTAAAATTCTCAATTTTAATTCTTTATCTCCAAACGTACCTTTAATAATAAGCTAAAGTGATTCACAATGTAAACATATTCCCTATTTTTTAATTGGCTCACATAAAATTGTTTTACTTTTCATTTTATTAATCAAAATTTAATTATTTTTATTAATATATAAAAAATAATTTTTAAACATATAAATAAAGTTTGATCAATGTATCTTTAAATTTATCTCTAATTTTAATAAATATATAAAATTATTTAAAAATATTTTTATCGGTATTAATTAAAAAATATTTATAAGAGTAACGTTTTTATATTTAATTATATTAATAGATTTCGAGTTTTGATTTAACTATGAGAATTAGTTAAGTGAAGTTTATATATATATATATATATGTTTGGATTGAAGTGATTTTAGCTTGATATTTAAAAATCTAAATTTTGTTGATATGATGAATATAAAAATAATTTTACCTTTGTAATTTAAAAATAATTTTAATTAGACAATTTTAATGGGTTCAAAATAGAAAATTTGGAGAAAATTTCAAAACTCAAAACGAGATCCATTTCCCGCCCAAAATCAAACGCTGCCTTTTAAACTCATAAACTCACAATTGCGTTAATTTCATTTCCAATCTATCTTCAAACCCAACAAATTTTCTTCTAATTTATTCAAAGTTCCAGATTTTAATTTTATGTCTATTTACTTTACTAATAGTATCCCATGTCAACCCCATCGACTCGCCGATTAAAGGATCGAAACGGCTCCGGCGCCAAAACCGCCGCCTTCCAAAAGCCCACGAAAACCCTAACTCCGATTTCGAACTTGGACCCAAATCCCAGTTCCGCTCTCAAAAAATCAATATCCGGCAAAGAAAACCCTAGGCTTAATTCTCGGTCCCAGAAGCCCATGCTCCGGCCAGTGCCGCGTGTTGACAAGGCTGCTACGGGTGTTGTTTCCGGGAGTGACGGCAGTGAAGGGCGTATGCGCTGGTCCACGTCATCGGTGCCGAGAGGTAGGAGTTCAAGCCCATCTGAGTTTATTAGGGTTTTTAGAGATTATAGGGCTTCTAAGGGAGGGAGTGATAGTCGTATAGTGTCGAGTGCGGGGAAAAAGAATGGTGGTAGAGAGTTTAGAGATTGTAAAGAAAATAGTGGATTTGGTCTGGAATTTGGGAAAAATAGTGGATTTTGTGAACGAGAAGTTATCAAAGCGGAGGAAAATGAGAAGAATTCAAGCGGGTCAAGGACTTTGAATAGTAATTGTAACGAAGGGATTGGTTCAGGTTCGAGCTTGATAAAATCAAGCGAGGATGATGGTGTAGGTGAGTCGAATTCCGGCTCAAATTTGCCAAAAGATGTTAAAGTGGATAAGTTATGCACAGATAAATCTGGGTCTGAATTTAAATTCGATTGTCTAAAAGGGACGAGTGAGAAAAGTGGCAGCAAAGCTAAGGCCTTAGAGCATTTGAAAAGAAAGGGCTTGATTGAAGAGGTTACAGGCAGCAAAATAGGTGTTAAATATCCGAGCAAGCTTCATGAGAAGCTTGCTTTTCTAGAAGGGAAAGTGAAGAGGATTGCATCGGACATTAAGAGGACAAAGGAGATGTTAGATGTGAATAATCCTGATGCATCCAAGGTGATAATTTCGGATATTCAGGACAAGATTTCAGGAATTGAAAAGGCAATTGGAAATGTTGGGGGTGATTCGTCCAAAATTGCTCAAAATGAAGATGGAGAGAATGAGGTCCTTGGGAAGAGTAAAAATGAGAAAATGGATCAGGTTAATGGTTCAGTTAAAGGGTTGAACAACAATGAGGAACTTGAAGCAAGACTTTTTCCTCATCATAAATTGCTTAGAAACAGAACAGTATCTAAGGCGTCATCAGGAAGTTCTCAGGGTTACAATGAATCTAATGTGCTTGACTTATCTAGTGAGTCAAAGGTGAAGGAGAAGTTGTTGAGCCCTATTGAAGAAAATCCAATTGCGATAGAGTTTTTGGCTTCACTAAATAAGAAGGCAAAGTTAATTCTGAGAGATACAAAGGGGGGTTTCAAATCTTGTGAATTTAAAGAAACTGGTAATACAGAAGTTTTGGGAAAACAATATTCTTTGAACATGTTCCCTGAGAAGAGTCAGGAGGAGCTTGTTCTTACAACTGATGAAACACTTGATGAGTTTGATGACCAGGAAAATAGACATGCTATTGTAATTGGTGAGGAGACTGAAGATGCTTGTGTCTATCAAGTAAACGAAATAGGCCCCAAAAGTTCCACAGGAGGATGGTTTGTGTCAGAAGGAGAGTCTGTTCTTCTTGCTCATGATGATGGGTCATGCTCTTTCTATGATATTGCTAATTGTGAGGTATGCATCAGTACTATTTATTGCTGTTTCATGGTGAACGTCCATTTTGTTTTGTGCTTTTGGTCATCACTCATAAGCTTCCAAGTTTTTCTATTTGATTAGCTTTTTATTCATTTTGTCATTTTTTGCTTTTGATTTTTTTTTATTGAATTTGTGGAATTCTGTCTGTGACACTCTTTTTCTTAATCAAAACATGATAATAAGAACAAATAACTTATGGATCATTTTCAAACTTTATAAGCTTGGTGCCTACTGTGATTTAATTAAATTACCATCATTATTTCAAAATGATTGTCTACTAATGGCCTATAATTTATTTCAGGAAAAGACTGTATACAAGCCTTCAGTGGGAATTTCACCTAATATATGGAGAGATTGTTGGATAATTCGTGCAGCTGGTGCAGATGGATGTTCAGGGAGATTTGTGGTGGCTGCATCTGCTGGGAACACTCTTGATTCGGGTTTTTGTTCATGGGATTTCTATACCAAAGATGTGCAAGCTTTTCACATGGAAGATGGGGCAACAACCAATTCAAGAACAGTCCTAGGTCCCTTACCCACTAATACCACATATGGTAGAAATGCTTTGTCTGGTGCGTTGTTGCCAGAAACTCGACAATGGTGGTATAAACCATGTGGACCTCTTATCATGTCCACTGCCAGTTCTCAAAGGGTAGTCAAAATATTTGATATACGTGATGGAGAACAAATAATGAAATGGGAAGTGCTGAAGCCTGTGTTAGCAATGGATAATTCAAGTCCTTTGCAGTGGAGAAACAGAGGGAAAGTGGTTATAGCGGAAACAGAAACAATCTCTGTGTGGGATGTAAACTCTCTAAATCAACAATCATTATTATCTATTTCTTTGTCTGGTCAAAAAATATCTGCTCTTCATGTGGTTAATGCTGATGCTGAATTAGGTGGTGGAGTTCGGCAAAGGTAAACCTTTTTGTGCTGTCACTAGTTGTCATCACATTTTCATATTATCTACATTTGCTGGTTGACTTGCTTGCTCTCCCAGTTTGAACTTTCAGTGCGGATTTTTCCTATATGATTGATGTTAAGTAATTTAGGCCTTAATAACTTCGATGCTCTTTGGTCAATTTTTGTCTGCCAATTATTTTGCGAAAATGAAGAGAGCCAAATGTCTGTATGAAATATACTTTCTTACTGAGTATTTGAAAACATATAAAAAGAAGCTATGGGCCATCCAGACATGGCTGTAAGTTCTATCACCAGTTGTAATCTATTTGGTATTTGAATTGTTCAGCAAGTTCCTGAAGCCAAAGGAAATGATGGAATCCTGTTTGCCACCACTAATTTTGAATTAACTCAGGTCAACTAATCCAGGTTTTAATCTCTAGGGTCTGTTCATAAGTAATACATTCTGCTTTTTCTAGGGTCATATTTGGCTGTTTTCCCATATTGTTTCTTCTACTCGAATGCAGTTACTCTTTTCTGGCACATAGGATGATATAATTTGCACCTGGCCAAACTATAATAGATGGGCTTCTATAAAATTGTCCTCAGTTGGTGCTTTTTCTAATGCATGCATTAATCGTTCCTTCATTTCTTGTTCTACCTGTAGTTATCAAGCTATATTGATGTCTCAACCCCTGGTTCCAAAAATATTATAAATATTGTATCTCACATCATTTTATTTTCTGATTATGTATCATCTCATGTAATTGATACAATCAATTGTGGATATTTGAATAATTTAGTTATTTTTGAAATAAATGAGTGCATTCATGAGAAGAAGCTTCGCAAAGTTTCTCTACCTTTGCCAAAGTATTTGATATTTTCCTTAGAATCTGATGGAAATGAAGACACATTTGTTACCCTTGATGTATTAATATTACTGTGTCAAATTGTTTGTTTTTGTCACATTACTTGTCTTAATTTACTTCTATTAATTGGGTAATGGATAGAGACAATAGCACTGCCATTTTGAGGTATATGGATATGATGCCTTTAATTGCATTCATGATGAATCTATTGGAAAATTCTCTTGCCAGTCCTCAAGTGGTTGATTTTTGCTATGCAGGGTTACTTCTGCAGAAGCTGAAAGAAATGATGGCGTGTTTTGCACCCCTGACTCTATTAATGTCTTAGACTTTCGCCATCCATCTGGCATAGGTCTTAAGATACCAAAAATAGGTGTCAGTGCGCAGTCGGTTTTCACTCGTGGAGACTTGGTCTACATGGGTTGTACTAATACAAGGTCTGCAGGGAAACAAGAACCTTCTTCACAGGTGCAACAGTTCTCATTACGCAAACAAAGGATAGTCAGCACTTACTCTATGCCAAAATCCAATGCTCACTCGCATAACTCAGCCTTAACGCAGGTTTGGGGAAATTCAGACTTTGTGATGGGTATTTGTGGGCTGGGGCTGTTTGTCTTTGATGCTTTGAATGATGATACAATGCAGTCTTTCACTGTTGATTATGGTAGCAACCAAAATGTTAAAGATGTTATTGGCCCAGATGACTTGTATTCCCCTTCTTTCGACTACTTGTCTTCTCGGGTCCTCCTTATATCGAGAGATCGTCCAGCAATGTGGAGGCAGTTATCCTAGGCATGATATGTTCTTGGTATTGTGTAATTATTTTAGATAAGAAGATAGTCAGGATAAATTATGAACTGTTGTCTATGTTCTATTGTATGCTATGTAAGATTAAAACCTATGCTCTATTCAAGCAAAAGCTGTTTGTTCATAAATAGGATCATGAGTTCATAAATAGGATATTGAGAAGCTAAATGCTGACTTTATCATATTTTACGTAGTTGTATACTTGGAAAAAGTAACTGCACTTCGCCATAAGATTGAGAAAGTGAAGTAACAAGTGCCTTGATTGATAGTGAAAAGTCTTGTTTCTAAAGCTTAATATGCTTGTCACCATTGGAAAATTTTTCTTCATATTAGATATGAAATAAGAGATTTCCTACGTATTCTCTGATTTTTTTTTTCTCTCACCCAACTATTCATTTTTTGTGTGCATGATCGTAGTGATGTTATGCTATGTGATATTTAGCATTAGGTTAAACACAGTGCAGCTATTAATAGATAATGGGATAGCATTTAATTGGCATTTTCTAACTAAATATAGTTAATGACAAAATAGAACCAGCGATCCGTTGTAGTCTAGTCGGTTAGGATACTCGGCTCTCACCCGAGAGACCCGGGTTCGATTCCCGGCAACGGAAATTTTTTTAAATTCACTATTAAAATGAATTTTAATTATTTTTAATTAATTTATTTATAGTATTGTTTTCTCAGCAACGCTATGTCACATGTTATTTTTCTCAATTATAGTTACAATAGCGTATACACATTAACCAATGCATCACATAATTGACACTAAAAATGTGATAAAATCTATGAAATATAAACAATTTAATTTTGGATATATGTCATATATAATTTTTATAATTTCTTCTAATTATATAATTTCTCAAATTTGTCTTACATAATATATAATTAATACATTAATTTTATAAGAATAATAGTATATGGTCATATCTCAAGACTCAAAGGTGAGATTAGGAAGCTGATCTACAACCATATAATTTCATTCAATATTAACCTTATTTTTTCTTTTTTCTTTATTTCCTTATGTGTGAAGTTTAGAAAAATATGACAACAAATCTAAGTTTCCTCATTTTTAATTTCCTTAAATATTTTGAAAACTAAATTAGTATATATTATATTATGACAAAAAGAATGATCACTAATTAATCTTTTATTCTAGAGATAAAGTGATATTACTTTAAAAATAAAGTTAGAATTCAAATTTTATCGATAAAATTAATATTAAAATAAAAAGACAATAACTACTAGTAGAAGAGTGGACTAATTTGAAAAGAAAAATGTATAATTTTTTTTAAAAATTATATTTTGAAAAAAAAAAGAACAAAAAATTGAAATTTAAAATACTATTATTATGTTTTTAAAAACGCATATATAAAAATCTAATGAATTTAGGACTATATTTTTATATAATTTTATAGAAAAAAATATTAGAAGAATATATATGAGTAATGAAATTACAAAGTTTGGAAGATCATACTTAGAATATATATGTGAAGTGCATAATAAAAATTGAAACGTTTAGAAGGCCGTATATAGAAAATATATATGTGAAATATATATATATATATATATATATATATATATATATATATATATATATATATATATATTAAAAAATAAAAATTCTAAAATCTTTGGAGGCTATAATATATAGTTTAAAATATTACATGAAATAATAAAAGATTTTTCAACTCTAAAAACACGATTTTAATAATAATTAGACTCATTAGTAAAATCAAAACAATTTATATATCTATTGAAAAAAAAGGTAATTTATATTAATAATTAAGATATCTTATTTTATTCTAGGTTGAATTACTATTCTATTTTACTAGCTAATATCTTAATTAAACTTATTTAATTAAAAATTAGTTTTTTTTTGGGTGTAGGCTGAAGAGAATGGTAACAACCCAGCATGGGAAGAGAAGCCATTGGCTATCAAATAGAAAGTGAAAAGAATACAACCCAACCTCAAGTTCAAGAGGAAAGGCCTTTTTAGGAAGGAATAATGGAAACAATGCAAGAAACCGAGTCAACCCTTTTCCACTATCTTGCTCAGAAAGGCCTCAAAGTTACAAAAATCCCAAACAGAAACTCTGCAAAATCAATTGTAACATTGTGATTGTTGGCTTCTGCTGTGGTGGATGTGTTGCTGCTGCTGTTCTAGCAACTTCAGGCCAAAAGGTTCTTGTTCTTGAAAAAGAAAACTATTTCACTTCCAAAGATTATTCTTCTCTTGGGTGCTCTTCTCATGACCAATTATATGAATCCGGAGGAATTCTTCCAACTGTTGATGCCAAATTCATGATAATGGCTGGATCAGTAGTTGGAGGAGGCTCTGCTGTTAATTTGTCAGCCTGTAACAGTACACCAAAATCTTTAGTTCAAGAATGGTCTCGAATCACAAACTTCAGCTTTTTGGAAGCCAAGAAGGATTTTATTTCTGAGATTAAGAGTACAAATTATAATCCTAAATCCTAACGGTGCTCCAGAGAAAAAACACCCTAATTCGTGGCTTCGAGATTTCTTTGTTTACAAATAGGTCCAATCCTCTGTTTCACAAACCAAATCTCTATTTTTTCTTTCATTCGGATCGAGCATAAATTTTATCGAATCGGATTGAATTCATTTTTTGATATGGATCGATCCAGAATACAAGACAAACATAAAACGTGGAAACTGTTAGTAAAAGAATTGTAGTTTCAGAGAATTGTATAGAGGAGAGTTTTCAAATATTTAATATATTAAATAAGCCTAATATATATTTTAATATAAGTCCTAATAGATAATGGATATTTATAGTGGACCTAATGGATAAGAACTCATTAACTAGTTTAACCGTAATGTAAATTTATATATATGCTAGTTGGGGGCAGTATGTTAGATATTCCAAATTAGATACTTAAGATATAATGTTTGAAACAATCGCATATTGCTTGACCTAAAATTCTAACATTAAAATCAGGTACTTAGAAAAGGGTGTGAATAACTTGGGCTTGAAGTCGATTCAGTTCCAAAAATTCATCAGAGAATCATTACTGTTGGTCTTGTGGGTATGGTTGTCCAAAAGGGGATAAAAAAGCGACTGATACTACTTGGCTTCTTGATGCTGTTAATAATGGTGCAGTGACCTTAACAGGATGCAAAGCAGAGAAATTTATTTTGGAAGACAATAATAATTATATATAAGATTGCAAGTAAGAGGAAAATAGAAATGTTTGGGAGTAACTGCTAAATCCTTAAACAAAACCATCAAATTAAGGTTACAAATTGAGGCTAAAGTAACAATCTCTGCGGCTGGAGCTTTTTTGATGCCTCCTTTAATGATTTGTAGTGGATTAAAGAATCCGAATATCGATCAAAATCTTCATCTCCATCCTGTTCTAATGACTTGGGGTTACTTTCCAGAGTCAAATTCAGAGTTGAAAGGGAAATCTAATGAAGAAGGAATAATTACATCAGTTCATAAAGTAATATATCAGAAGAGACTAATAATTTGAGAGCAATTATAGAAACACCTCAACTACGACTATCTTCATTTGGTGTATTATGTCCTTGGAAGTCTGGACTTGACATAAAGAAAAGAACGGTTTACTCAAGAACAGCTCACATGATAATTTGAGATCGAGGCTCTGATGAAGTTAAGGTAGAAGGAAGAATAAGTTACAACGTCGATCCATTAGACAGAAAAATCTCAAAGATGGACTCACACAATCACAAAGGATTTTAGAAGCTGCAGGAGCTAGCTGAAGTGGGTACTCTCCAAAGCAATGGACAAAAATTAAAACGTGAAGGGATTATTAAAAGGAGCAAGAATAATTTTTAGACAGTTTCTCCAGCTGAAAGAATACTGTCCCAAGAATAGGACTGGATGTCCTATACTTCTGCTCATCAAATGAGGGGCTGCAGAATGGGGATTAATGAAAAAGAAGGCGCTATTGATGCAAATGGAGAGAGTAGGGAAGCAGGACTGTTTGTTTGTGATGATAGTGTTCTTCCAAGTGCTGTTGGTGTTAATCCTATGATCACTATTCAGTCCACTGCATATTGTCTCTCAAAAGGCATAGCAGAATCCTCAAGGACAGAACAGTTTCGATTCTACTAATTCTAATTTTTCTCAAACGATTCATTGGAATTTAGTTCAACAACTTTATATTGGTATCAGAAATTAAAGAAATGCTATATTGTGTCAATCAATTTGGATAATGTATTTGCTGTTCTAAGACTTCTAGGGTATCCAATTCTGATGTTGTCTTGCAAATTCCTGTAGTTCAAAAACACAACTTGTAGAGTTGGAAATGCAATTGATGTATATTCTGTACTTCTTATCGATGCGATCCATTTCTTATGTTCATGTCAAATACTATGTGATGATCGTTGAATTGAAGCAAATTATTGGCAAAAACTGATATTGACAGATCAAAAATATACAGCAGCTAAAGTTTTCAGATTTGTGTACTCATTCAGAAAATGGAGAAATGAAAGAATTGTGGAAGGCATTGGATAGATTTATATCATGGAACTGAATTTGGAGTTTCCAAATGTACAAAAATGTTTATTTGATGCTCAGTTCGTTCAAATATACTTTGAGCTATACAATTCACAGAATGAATTGGATCTGTGAAGAATGACAAGGATAATCTCAAATTCTTCTCCTTTTTTGTCTCTTATGAGATTTTCAATCCCAGTCTAATGGTAGCAGCAAAGTCTTTGAATGCCTTTGATCAAGAGAATCATCTCAGCTCTCGCGGAATGGTAAAGGAGCTGCCTTCACAGCCTTGAACATGCCAACATTGTTCAAATGCTCCTTCTCCAACCTGTTTACAACATTAAGAGACTTAAAAGATTGATTTTTTACCAATGAGCTTTGGCTCAGTGATACTGTAGTCATCTCCAAGACTAAACGGATTGGTGGGGCTAAAAACCGGAAACTTACCTGTAGAAATTCCAATGGCCTCGTCGAATAACCTCTAAAGAAGCCAAGAAAAAGTCCAACATCCTCGACTCAACCATACTGAAACGAAACCGCATAACAGTCTCCACCCAAGCAACTCTCAGAACTATGTTCAAGGCCTACAATTCAATCCAATTTTTCAATATGTCAAAAAAAATTTGATACTTCAATGCTCAAAAAAGTCCAAATACATGTAATTGGAAGAAAACTCACAATGGAAATGTAGTAGATACTTTTTTTCTTTAGAATTAAATCATCTCTTAGCCATAAATTCTTGGATTTTGGGTTGAGAAGGCTCCAATCCTTAACAAAATCCCAGTATAACTGATAAACAGTTGCAAAAGCAGAGCTAACAATTACTACACCAAACCATAGATGATTCTCCTGCCTAGAAAAAGTTAGTCTAGCACCAGCTGCTACCATGGCAGAAACATACTTCCCCATGTTTGCCAAATGGTCCAGGTCATTTTCATCAAGCCATCTTCTTGCACACTTCAATTGCAAAAATCAAATAAATAAATAGAGTTATATATTTATATAAAGCTAGCTATATTGAAATTTTGTGCAAGAAAATTTTATAATTTTTAAATTGAAAATTACCTGCATAGCTCGCCAATAGTATGGCAAAAATGAAACTACATAAGCAAGCTCTCTATAGAGCCTTCCATTGTTGCAGGTTTCATATCTTTGTGTCTTAAAACTCCCTGCTAGAAAGTAGCATGCTGTAGATTCTAAGTGCCTCAATAGTGGAATCTGTATGGAGAATCACACAAACATAATTAAAAATGAGCAGAATCAAGAAACCCATTTTATTTAAGAATTAAGCAGTGAAATGAATTTTATGATTGCAGAAATCACCTGACTGGTAAGTTGGTCTGCCATGAAAAAATCCACCATTAAAACCTGCAAGATTTTGTGTTTTAGAAGTGTTGATATTATTATTATTTAGTTAATCAGACTTCAATTGGTCCACAACTTCAATACCACTAGTCAAATCTCATTAGTCAAAGGTGGTAAAATTACATTATTTTCTAGGATTAATTATAAAAAAAAAATCAATATCTATTCATGAAATTACAATTTTATCACAAATTACAAATTTTGACAATTTTATACATATACTTTTAATTTTTAGCAAATTTAGCACGAAATCAAAATCTGATCAGAGTTCCGGTGCCGGAGCTGATGTTATATTTTTTATTATTATTTTTATCACATGAGCATTTGACTAGGAAATCAAATCAAACCAAACCAATTTGAATCGATTAGTTTGATTCAATTTTTCAAACTTCAGTTCGATTAGATTATTTTTTTTTGAAATTTCATTTTTTTTATTCAGTTTGGTTTTCTTCAAAAAGGAAACCGAATAAACCAAACCAACCAATATATATA
>CANXYC011304478.1:0-12957 GCA_948193065.1 Aleurites moluccanus
AATTTCATAATGTAACGTGAAATAAAATTTGATTAAATATAAAATAAAATTTAAAATATAAAATAGTATTTATTGGAATAAAAAATATTATTATTAGATAACAAATTATTAAAATTAATAACTTTAATTAGTTGATAAGGTCGACTTACATTCGTTAATTATTGCATTTTTCAAATTTTATGTAAAAATTACATTTATAAATTAATTATTGAATTTTTCAAATATATATATATACACCTATTTTTTAGAGAAATTCTTAGGTCAATATAATCCACTAAATTATGAATTAATTAATAATAATTAAATATTATTATAATAACTATTTTTTTTAATGTGATAATTATAATTACACTAGATGAATACCCCTTTTCAAACTAAAAAATTATAGTAAAACACACATATATATATCACTTCTAATGCGAATATAAAGATGTTTACATCACTTTCAATATAGGGTTGGGGGGTAGTAAAACACACATATATATATCACTTCTAATGCGAATATAAAGATGTTTACATCACTTTCAATATAGGGTTTGGGGGGGGGGGGGGGCGTACACAGCAGTTCCTCATATGATTCATTTTAATTATTTAAAAATTTTTATAAAATTTTTAAAAAATTATATTTTGATAGTATTTAATATAATGAATTTATTGATGTATTTTTTTATGTTAAATAAAAATCATTTGGACAGGAAAAAATGTATTAGAAATTTTATGTATTATATTTAACGGTCTAGATTTAACGCATTTCTAATGCATTTTTAACTGTCCAAATGATTTTTGTTTAGCATAAAAAATATATCAATAGATTTATTACATCAAATACTATCAAAATATAATTTTTAAAAAATTTTATAAAATTTTTTAAATAGCTAAAATGGGACACATGAGGAACTGTTGTGTAAAAATACACAGCAGCCCCCCTCAACCCTTCAATATGACTATAAAAATTAAATATTGGCGCTCTCCAAAAAAACATTTAGCACTTTCATTTTTAAATTTATTACTGAATTGGAGTATTTTACTCATATTTTTTAGAAATTTTATGATATCAAATTTATAATCACAAGAAAAGAAATAAGAAGAAGAAATAAAATAAAATTGATTCTTCACTCTAATAAAAAGGAAAAAAAATTGCCACTTGTTTGGCTTTCTCCTATTGCTGCAAATTTGGATCCTTATTTTATATATCTGATCTTAGATGTCTTAGATTGATTTTATACTTATTTTCAAATTTTTTGTTTTTAGTTATTATTATATCTTGAAAATTTTACTTATTTTTTTCATCAATGCTCGCGCATGATTGTTAATTGTTACGTATAATCTTTAGATTGTCCTGAAAAAAGCTTGATTGAGTCACACCAATGGAGTTTGGCTCACAATCTCAAGTGCAACTTCTTTCTTTGAAATATGGAGTTCGATAATTTTAATATCCAATTTTGACACCTCAAGTTTGGACATGATATGATTATATGGTTGATCAGTAAAATAAATTAGTATTTCAATTATTCAATTATTTTCTTTCAACAAATCAAAAAATATATTTTCAATCAGATATATTTAAATTACTTGTAGATAGTTATTTTACGAATCTTTTTCTTCATTATATATATGCTTCACCAGTTTACTCATTGCGTTTTTTTTTTTTCCTTTCACTCGAGCAAAGACATTCGCAGGTGTTTCGTCCTATTTAGATATTCACAATAAAGAAATATTGGAGTCTCTTTTAGATAGGCCTTGGAAAGTGAAGGAATACTTAAATGCCAACAAACATATATTATTGAATTCACCCGATTGGATTAAAAAAATTTCTTCATTTTTGTAGTCATTTTTATAATCATCAATCATAGAGGAGTCCTTTTATCATTCTGTATAAATGCAATATTCTATTTATACACATGAAAAAACACCTAGACCTAGCAAGATTAAGTGAATACCTAAAATTATTGTCATTTTATTTCTATCTTTTCATAACAAAAAAATGAAAAAGATTCTTCAAGAGTCTCATGACCCATAATTACATATTAAATACTGCCAAAGTCCAATACAACACAATAAATTAAGTGAATTACATTATATACAAAGTATAGAAAGGTATCTATAACTTTCCTACCAGGATCTACCCCAACATTAATGAACTCATAATTCATTAGATATTTTTTATGCATGTCAACCAAGTATCATAAATAAATTGCTTCCGGCTTTTCAATCATTTGATAATTAGTATCATTTTTTGATAAATGATCACTATGAGCATACTTAATAAAATTTGATCAATCCTTTTTTCTGTTAAGGTGGAGAATTGAAACCAAGAATTCTCTTTTTTTTTTGTCATCAATTGAATCACTTTTTCTAGAAATACGAGACATCTAAATCATTCAAGTAAAGAAATTTATACATTGATAAGAAAAAAAAGTGTGAATAGTAATTAAATTGATGATAAATTAGAATCCATTTGAAATATTAAAAAACAGTAATCTATTTTATCACTTATATGAATAAAGTATTATGATTTTTAAAAACTCAATGGGACCTCCTAGAATCTATTGTTCGTGTTCTTTCTCCTTTATTTTTTAAGGAAATTGTCCATTTTTTTTCTTATCAATCTCTCATTTATTTTTTAGATCAATCTTTGAATTTGGAAGCAATTTAAACAAATATTTTAAGTTTATCTTTCTTTATTGGACTCAATGTAATTTTTTTTTCCTTTTTAGGATGAGTATATAACAAGTTTAGTATCATAAAACTCTATAAGATGCAAATGGGTAAAATATTTTTCAATTTAATAATAAATTTAATGAGGAGAATGCCAAAAATATTTTATGGAGTGTCACTATCGCCTCTTTTTTTATAATCTTAAATTTTTTAACTCATTTTGCTACTCTTTTTTAGATTTTAATGTGATAATATTTAAAAATTAAATATCTATTAGTAATCAATTTATATTTTAAACTAAAAAACTAACTAATAAATGATATTTCAAATAATAGATAAAATTGAAATTGAAATGATTATTCTACTATTTATACATTTTGATTTTTTTACTATCTCTCTATATTCATTAATATTAGTGATATTGGAATATAATAAAAAAATACTTTTTCAATTTGATTTTAAAAAAATCATAAGGAAATTATAAGTGATAAAATTGATGAGGTATGTTTTTTCCCATAAGTTATGAGTGACCTCTAGTATTAGATATTGCAACTACCTAATTATTATGAATGTGATAAGTCGATTACCGATATTATATGCACTTTGATCATAATTATCATGCATTAGAAGATCACAATGTTAACAAGTGCATAATAGATGTCAAACACTAATATCAAAGATCATATTTCTACGTCTTGATATTTATTCTCAATACAACAGATACCAACCTAGAAATTTGTTCTAGTCTATCTTTAACTGTCTTGGCCAAGAATTTGATATCAATAACAATGAAAAGGCACAAAACATTATCCTCATTTATAAAAGGCAACATATTTAATATCTGGCTAAACATAGGGTCCCACTACATAACCAACTAAAGCCATCGTATGTCATATGTCATTGAATGGGTAGTCAAGTTGTGAGAGGCTTAGTATGCATCACACTTAATTTTCAATGTGACCTCAACACTTTCACGGCTTAGCTCATCATATACTAGGTGAGAGTAAGGAGTCGCCACTCAAACACATTATGAGATATTAGTTCAGGTTTGATTTAAGGATAGGTGATCTTTAGTAAGTTTAACCTTCAATAAATGAATATAAGCCTGAGAGATTATAGGTTTAGGAGGTTGTTCTTGCTTTGTGTTAATATGTTTGACATTGTTATAATTTCATTCACATTTTATTTATCAAAAATCATTTTTATATAATGGAATATATTCAAAACATGCATCCAAATAATCAATATCATTATCAATCTCAATTAAATGAAATAAGGTCTACCTTCATGACAATCCAAAAATCATAAATAAGTCAGAAAGGGAAGGAGAAATGAGAATTAAATTGTCACGACCCGATTTTCCAAGCCGCGACGGTCCTAGGGCACGGGAGATGCCAATGGCGATCGGCACCCGTAGAACCCAATATCAGTCATATCAATCCTATCAATTCAATATAGTGCATATAAGTCATATTCATAATTACCAATCATTCTATCAACCTGCCATACATTCTGAAAATAACTGAAATATCAATTCCCAAAATATCACTTTAATTATGATATTATCCATTAAACGAAAACCATTATAAGTTACATGTTCATTTCCTAGCTAACCAGTACATACCCATGGAGTAGCTAGATTATGAACACCAAAATAATTATTATTCAAAATAAAGGAACTGTCAATACATCTGAAATCAGTGGCAGAATTCCTAGAGAAGTAGAAGTCTGGATTCTGCAGCTCTAATCCTCTCCTGAAAGGGGAAACAATGAAAGGGTGAGTATAGATGATACTCAGTGAATTCACATGCATCGCAATAATATAGGTGTCATATAACAAAGGTACCAATAAAAAAGGTAATAGTGTACCGAATAAATATCAAGGTACAATAAAGCCAATAATCAACATATAAGTTAGGTATCATATATGGGATGACAGATACAGGGATGGACTGCATGAAAAGAAATCATACAATCTCCAAACAATCAAATGCGTTGAACCATGAGGTTTTAGATCATCCATATCAAGGCAAATAAGCATAAGGCTGATCAAGCCCTATGACCGGGACCATAACCCTTCCCAGCTAGGGTATAAATATACAATGTGCACAAGGTCAACAGTATTTCCCCACTCCCCTGTCGAATCGGAAGTTCTGTCACAACCATATCAAGGTCAATAACAAGGGATACCATTAACAACAATGGCATCCAGATTCAATCAATCAATCAATCAGTTTGGTATTATTCATATCCATATTCATTATCAATAATGGCTATGCCATGTACAGTGTCCAATATCAAATAAAGGTTTGGTAGTAAAGGCAAATTCATAAACAAAACAAGGTTCGGTAATTAAATAGTAAGTATCAATGAATTAAAGGTATATAACAGTATATGAGTTTGTTTGGTAAAAGAATGTGGTTACAAGTTCAAAGAAAATAAAAAAAAAAATATACAATGAAGGTTTCGGCCATATGGGGTTTTTCCTATATGGTGCCCAATAATCACATTAAGCAATTTCATAAGACAAATGATGCATGTAGAACTCACCTCAACAATCCAACAATCAATCGATTAGCCAATCTCACCAATTTCCTCCAAAAATCCCCAATTTGGCTACTAGGAGAATTCAATTTCCAAAATCTACAATTTCACATCAAATTGGTCATCAATTTACTGTTCTCTTATACCCAATTAACTATTTCTATCATCAATTTATGAATCCCATCACTAATTTATCAAATCATATTTCAAAATTCCAATTAAACCCTAGAGTTTAGGGATTTCCAAGAATTAGTGTTAATCTAAATAAAATAACACTAAACCCATTCATTCGAACCTAAATAATATCTATTAAATCAATAAAATCCAACAAATAATCACTTACCTCAAATGAGCTTCAATGGCAAAAATTATCCTTCATTGCCTCTAGAATATTTCCAACTCTCTTCCCAAGTTAAAACGAAATAATATAGTTACAGAATATCTCTATGGATTTCCACGAATTTTTCTCCAGGAATTTTGATGGAGAAATCGTGAAATCGATGATGAAGAAGAAGAAACAGTATTCGGCTCCTTTAGGAGAAGAGACGAACACACAGGACACGGGAGAAGAAAAATAATAAGGGTTAAGTGCTTTGTGTGCATCAGTTACTGCCCTTTATAATGAGTTACTGCCACAAGTAATGGAATTAATTAAATTCCGCTTCGCCATTCGCATTGCCAGCTCACCATTCCACTTCGTATTAGTCAGCTCGCATATGCCTCTTCGCCAAACCCAGTTCGCAATTCTTCTTCGCATTTCCTCTTCGCCGTTTCCTCTTCGCACTTCCTCTTCGCCAATTCCTCTTCGCACTTTCTCTTCGCCAATTCCTCTTTGCACTTCCTCTTTGCCCATTTCTCTTTGCAATGTCGGCTCACCATTGCCTCTTCGAAATTGCCGGCTTGCACCTCCCTCTTCGTACTCCCAGCTCGCACTTCTTCTTCGCACTCCATCTTCGTATTTCTTCTTCGCGTGGCCAACTCGGCAAGGCTTTTTCGCAAGGCTAGCTCGGCAAGGCCTTTTCGCAAGGCCAGCTCGGCAAAGCCAGCTCGCCAATGTCGGCTGGAAAACTACTTAACTAAATTCACGAAAAACGCTGCAGATTTCCTAACTCCTTATTTCCTTTAACACTTAGAATATATTTACAGATTTAAGAGCTCAATCTATCAATCAATATTCCACACTGAAATTTTCTATTCTCATTTACTGACATTATCATTATTCCAAAACAATTAAAATAAGTAAAAATCATACTTATTGTGAAATAAATTAATTCAACCAATTAAATTTCAAAATTAGACACACATATATATATCCAAAAATGATATATGAAAATGGTAGGTGTTACATAAATCCAAAATCATAAGAACAAGGTGAGAAAAGGGAAGAAATACTCTTCAAGACTAATGCAAACTGCTTTCGGAAGGGTTGAAATTGATTATGGAAGTCCATTGGATGGAGAGAAGCTACTGGAATATAAATAGAATAGAAAAATGAAGAGTAGAGGGCTTTTTGGCTGTTTGGGCTCAAAATGCGTAGCCTTTGGGTTGTTTGGGCCAGACGCCTCCTTTTGAAGCCATTAGGAGTAGAAAATCTTTCGACCTTTGAGTTTTTGCAATTTTGTGATTCTTCCTAACAATATATCAAAATAGCTCTGAATCCTGATGTTTTTCATTAAATCAATAATAAAGACAATAAACAATCATATGAAAAATTATTAACAAATAAATCAAACTTAAAATCAGGTAAAATGAATAAGATTACAAACATTTGCCATTAATGAACTTTTTTTTTATCATGAACTTAACATTAGTTTTCATATATAAATCATAGAATCAATCTCAAAATATGTTTTTAACTGTAAAAACATTATTTAAACTAAGAATATGAAAGTGGTTGATGCGAGGGACGTAAAAGAAGTCGAGGGATGGGGCGAAATTTCAAACACTTCAAAAATTTTGCATTACTCATACAGGTAGGCCTACAACCCACAATCAAGTTATTAATTAATTTGTATACAAGACACACATGCAAGAAGAAAAAGAAGTGTGGTAATCAAATTACCTCTTGCAGTGCAAAAACTACTATTCTAATTCCTTTTTGAGCTCCTTAAATGTGAAGCCTCTAGTAGGTCTACACATAGCTTTACTAATCAAACTTCCTCGATGCTTTGAGTGTTCTTGAACTCTCCTTTGACTAAGCCTAAGGTAATTTAAGAATTTCCCACAAGCTCCTTGAAATAGTAGGATTCCTTATGTTGCTTTGGACTTGTTCTCTTTAAAAGACAATTCATGCGTAATGTGTTTTTTCACAAAGAACTAAGAGAAAGGATGAAGAACAAGACCAATAATTCTTTTTCTTTTGTACTTTTTTCTCTCAATTCTCTCTACATGCAAATCCTAGTTTAAAAGACAATTAATACTTCAATCACTTCTATTCTCGTACCCATTAGCTCTATCTTTTTTGCTATATATAGTCTCCATACTTTCCACTATCTCATAGTGTGAGTGGGAGATAAGAAAGATGACAAGAATGACTTGAAGTCATTCTTATCTCCCACTAATCATGTATGCATTTGCATTGGCCGAGCAATCAAATCATATTCCTACTGTTAATGAAGATGCTAGTGAATTTACATATTTGATCCTTAGTAGGTTTTCTCTACACAAATCATATTTGTGTGAGTTTGGCCAATACTTGGCCCAATTAAAACCACCAAATCCAAGTGTAATCTTTCAGATTATATATGGGTTGGGCTCACATCACATGTAAGACCCAATTTAGTCCAAAATATTTTTCAATTAAGTCCTTCCCATTTATATCTCATACATATTAAGACTCAATACATAAGAACTCAATATAGATCAAACTTTAGGACATGCTAGAGACTTTATAAATATAATTACAAGTCTGATCCTATTATCACTAATCAATTAATTAAACACTTCAATTAATTATTATGATAATTATTTTAGCTCAATTGGAAAATATAGTGTGTGACTTTCTATATTCATATCTAATTAGCAATGGATTGTGAAAACTATTTTCCTTTACTAATTGTGAAATCTATATTTCATGCTTAGTCCATAAATCATTAGTGGCGCCTAACATAACATATCACGACTATCTAATTAGAAATGAATGTTTATAGTTGATCATTAAAATATCTCATGGACCATCGATCATAATTACCATGCACTCAAATCCCTCAATTACAAAATCCTAACCTCAGCTAGGGTCATAGACTAGTCAAAACCCTAATACGCCTCGACCATATGTCCTAATCCCTGTTTTAATTCTCGATAGACTTATATTCCAACTATAAACTCTTTTCTAGTGAATTTTAATTACCTTGGCCAAGATTTGTGTATCAAGAATAACCAGATGGCATATGATTTCTTTCTCATTTACCCAAGTTAAATAGATTTTATCTTTGTAATCAGTTACCTTCATACATAACTAGCTAAGGTCATCATATGCCATATATCTCTGTATGGCTAGCATTAATAAATCCTAACCATTTGTGCATGAGATAATAACACCTCAAGTAAAAAGATTATATGCATTATTATGACCTAGAATACAAAATGAGACATAGAATCATAAGAATCTAACTTAAATCTTAATAGGTTATTAAACCTTAATTTTAAGATTATGATTGTATGTTAAGTATAAAAAGAAATTGATTTAAATGGATGTTAATAAAGATGTTCATGGGTTACTTTAAGCTATAATATATGATTTAAAGTCATGATTGCACGAAATATGTGAAATCCTAATTTGAGAACTTAAGAGTGACCGTCCTAAAAAGTATAGTGTTACGGTTATACTCGCAAGTGCACAAAGTTATTGTAACAATAGTGATAAGAAAACCTAAGGTCATTCTCTACTTGGAAGATTTGATTGGGATAAATGCAATTGAAAATTATCACGTAGTAAAATAAATAAAAATAAAGAAAATAAAAATCCTAAACACTTTATCAAAGCTTCGATTGCAAGAAAAAAATAGAGAGATTTGAGCAATTAATTGAGAAAGAAATGGGTCAAAGAAGTCAGTAACTTGAAGGAGAGAGTGAGTGAGTGAGCAATTGTGAACAAAGTGAGCAATTGTGAGTGAGTGGGTGACTGTGAGCAAGTATGTGAGCAATTTACGTGAACATAGTGAGAAATATTGAGAGTTGAGAGAATTACGAGAAAAGAAAATTAAGAGATAAGAAAAATAAAAATAGAATTGCACAAGCAATAATTAGTAATTTAGAGTTCAAAGTGAATCAATGAATTAACGTAATTTAGTTCATGTTTGAATTAATACCATAAACCAATTAATCAATTTCACCATATTCAACATGATCAATAAAACACAATTAAATAAATTAAAGGTTTAAGGGAAATAAATCTATTTGATCGATAGACGATTCCAAATTAACACTCATTGATCGCGGCACACCAACCTATAATTAATCCAAACAATTAAACCAAATGTAAAAATAGAATTGTTATATGATCATTGCAGTTTACAAAACGAAGAATGGGATTATCACTAAATATGATTGCCTAGGATAACCCCTTACAGAGAAAAAAATTACAATAGAAATAAACCCTAAATTCAACTAATTGTTATTGGCCTTAAAAATAAAACATAGAAGAAAAGAAGAAGAAAAGCTATAGTGCTCAAAATTGGACCCTGAATTCTCTATTTGTCACGACCCGTTTTTGGATCATGATGGTCCTAGGGCACGGGTAGACTTAAGGTCACTAAAAACCCATATAACTGTAATATCTGCCATTTTATTGTATTTTATTTATTTTGTATTTGATGAATTTAAATTAATTAAGGATATCAATGTTTTGAGAAGATGCAGTAAATTTCTGGTTGCAGGAATTTGTGAGGTTAATTGTAGGTTCTTAAAGAAATAATTTGGTAAAGTGTAGAACATAGAAGTTGTGAATCTATGTCTTATCTGAAATTCTGTAAAATGGCTTGGCAAAATTTTTTGTGTGTGAGGAGTTATGTCCCTTTGAGTAGGACTTGCCCGATTGAGTATTTTTGCAGGAAGTCTGTGTCTGTTTGAATTTTTTGGGAATGACTGAGGCAGATTGAGCCAAAGATGTAAACATGAAAAATATTTCTTTATGTGTTATATTATTGGCTGTAAAATTTTAGGAATTTTGGATAAGTATATCTCAGTGGAGAATGGAAATTATCAGACGTATTTGGATGGATTGTGGGCAGAAAGTCTGGGTGACATTTAGAGAGTCACCATGGTCTGTGTAGTTTCTCTTGTGATTTGAATTTTTGATATGTTGAGCCTCTGTATGTTTATTTTAAGTGGTAAATAGAATCAGGAAGTTTGGAAGTTTGTAGCTCTTTTGCGAGCTGGTTAAGTATAAGTTGCCGAGGAAGAGTTTTAACTTAGTAGGATCTTGTTATGGTGAGCCAGCAAAATGCGAGCTGGCATTTTGCGAGCTGGCGAAATGGCAAAGCGGCAAGGTGAGACTGCCGAAGTGGTAATTGGTGAAGAGACATATGTGAAGTGAGGTTTGGCGAAGAGGAAGCTGCAAAGAGGAAGTTCGCGAAGAGGAAGTTGCGAAGAGAATTTGGCGAGGAGGAAAAGGCGAGGTGGCATTATGCGAAGAGGCATTCTGCGAAGAAGGGATGTGCAAAGTGGCAATTCGCGAGCAGAGTTTGGTGAAGAGGGAGATAAGCGAAGCGAGTTGACGAAGAGGCGAAGAGGCATTGTCGAGGCGGCAAATGCGAGGAAGAGTTCGCGAGGAGAGTTTGGCGAGGTAGCATATGCGAGGCGACATATGCGAGCTGGAACAACGAAGTGGCTTTTGCGAAGTGGCATTGCCGAATCAGTTTGGCGAGCTAGGAAGTGCGAGTTGGGAAATGCGAAGTGAGAATGGCGAGCTGGCTTATGCGAGGTAGCGTTGTCGAGGTAGGTTGACGAGGCGAGCTGGAGAGTGGGATTTTGGGCAGTGGCCTATTTAACCTAGTGGCCAGTGGTAATTTTCTGCACGATATTCTTTTTTCTTTTCTTTGTTCTTCTTCTATGCTTCTCAGATCAGTTCCATTTCTTGTTTAAGGCATTAATATTCAAAATTAATGCATTATACCTCTAGATTAACATATTTTAAGACAGAAATCGTCAGATTCAAGCAAAATATTTCAGGAAGTCAGTTTTTGGAGAAATAAGGTAAATTTCTTCAAATTTCATATTCTTTTAAGATTAATTAAATCTGGCAGTTAGAATAATTTATTATGGATGTAAGGAATTTATTGCAAACATTTTAAGGTTATACATTGTAATTAATATTAGATAGATCAGAATTAATGGACTGTCATGAATAGTAACATGAACAGTAAATTCAAATTAAATGCAGATTTTCTTTAAGAGATAAATTAAATTGATGTTAGGAATTAAGAATAGAAACTCTAAGATGATTAAATATTTAGAAATTATGTTGAATACTATTGATTTGGGAAAAACCCTAATTTTGTATATTTGAAAAATTTTCTTAGAAGGAGAAAATCAAAATAATTGAGGAGATTATTACGGGCAATCTGTTAAAGGAAATTCGAGAGTAAATTTTGTTGAGGTAAGTATGAACATTGCTTTTGTTTATTGTTTATTTGAAATAATATGACCAAGCATTCTTAGATTGTTCATTCATATATATATATATGTATACAATGTAAATGACTTGATCAACCTTCTTAGATCAAGTTCATATGATTCTTACTTATTAAACCGAATTTGAATGATGATATATGTTGATGGTCTTGTGACCAATATGTTTCTTGTGAAATTGAAACCACATGACCTTATGGATAGAACGCTCTTCCCAATGAGAGTAAATTCATTGGTCTATCGTGCACTTTAGGAGCCCAGCTGATAGGGTTTTTATCAGTGTTCCACCTAGAGGGGACCATGAGCTCTAGGCGTATGCCTGGCCAAGCATGCGTTCACGTTAAGGTAGCAAGGCTAGTGATACATATGTTATGACATGAGATCAGTTCTATCATATGAGATTTGATAATGTCATTCTTTGTGGGCATTTTACGTTCTAAATAAGAACCATGATTCGATTTGTGATATGATTTGATAATGCTAATTATTATAAACACTCATGTTCCTTCAAGTAAAGCTGGAGATTCTTTCATACCTATATATATATAAATATATGTACATAATTATGATTCGATATTTAGATTCTTGATTCATAATGTTCATATCTTACTGAGTTGAAGGCTCACTCCTCTTCTATGGATTTCAGGTGATAGAGTAGCTCGTGAGGGAGCTAGTAGAGAAGATCAAGCTTCTTGACTCATTCTTCCAAGAAGCTTCATTGTAATTATTTTGAAATATGATTATGTGTATTCATTGTATGGTATTATGATACAATTTGTATTGAGAGTATACTCTAGAGCTCCGTAGTTAGTCATTTGAGGATGATAATATTTTGATGTATGATTTATCGGGTTACTCTTGTTCCTTAGTAATGTGAGATGCATCTTTTGATCACTGAGGAACAGGAGATAATATATGAAATGATATGAAAAGAAAGATATATTTTATGCTTATATTGATCATAAAAATGATTATTGTATAATAAATATATTTTGATATAAATGAGATCCAGGATAATGAGAGTTCTACAGGTTTATGGTGGCCTTAAGCTTACCCTTGCCCTAGAACTGTCGCACCACTAGAGTTGGGGTGTGACACCTAGCCTAGTGTATGATAATATATATT